>PVJX010027031.1:0-25247 GCA_004027295.1 Dolichotis patagonum | reverse complement strand
AGATTGTGGTGCTATAAAAGGAAAGTACAATGAATTGTTTTCTAAAACATATCACTTCTGTTGAATCTGACTTTTGACTTTTTGGTTTCACCATCCTAGTTATCCAGATTTTGGTCATCTTTTGTGTCTCCTATGACATCATTCTGCTTCCTCCTCTGACTTAACATAGCTTGATAATTCTGGTATTTTTGGCTTTGTGCTATACATTGTAATCATTGCTTTGGTGCATTGTTTCATTTTCTCTTTAAAAACAATTTAGTATAGTCAGGATTGTTATCTTTCCTATCTAACATGAGGATGTTGAGGTTTTGAGAAAGATACTTTTTCCAAAGGTACATACTCTAGAAAAAGAGTTGTGACTTTACCCCCTTACCTTTTAAATGTACCTCCTTTGTTTGTAATAACTTGGAAGTATTGTCTACTGATAACCAGTATATAGTGGTACTTCGGTTGATGAACTTAATTCGTTCCATGATTCTGGTGGCAAACTGAATTGGATGCGAACCAAATTAAACTTCCCTATAAGATCAACACTGAACCCAACCACTGAATTTGATTCGGTTGTCATCCAATTCTGTTTGACACCAGCTTATGGAATAAATTAAGTTTGTGAACTGAGGTACCATTGTGTTAGGATGCCTTAACATTTTCACCCCTTCCTACTGTTGCATCCACTCCTTCTTCTCTGTTCATGCTGCCATTATTCTTGTTCTGATCTACATTTCTGACTATTTCAGGGCTTCTACGTTGGTATTTTTTCTACTGTAACCTAAATTTTAAATCTAATGTTAAATACACAGTAGTTAAGTATCTTTTAAGAACAAAAGTGTCATCACGTCACTCATACTCACAAACCTTCTGTGATGTCTCTTTCCTCTTTAAGAAAAGACCACACTTCTTAGTTTTGAACTACAGTGGTACCTCGGTTCCTAAACTTACTTTGTTACATGATTCTGGAAAACATAACTATGTTTGTGTTTGTGAAGTAAAGATGGCTGCAGTCGTGTTTGTCAATGCAGAGTTTGCAAACAAAAACCAAATTTTACCACATGCTTCTGTTTGTGAAGCAAATTGTTTGCAAAAAGAAGTGTTTGTGAACCGAGATACCCACAGTCTTTATCCCTGTCATCTGGCCTAGGATTTTTAAAAGAGTGTTCTTCTCACAGGAGCTGTAAGACAAAAAGAGAAATAAAAAGAACAGATAAAAACAAAGCCCACTTGGGAGAACTAGGGTCCAAGGTGTCATGAGGGGAATCCAGAAGGGTGTACATTTGGCTAGATATATGCAGTATGTGTATTGGATAAACCTTAGAGTCATTTTTTTAGAGTGTCATCTCTGTTTGTATTGCTGTAACTCTTATTATTGCTTTGCTCTTATTTTTATGTAGAAGTATGAGCAATAAGTAGGTCTTTCTAGTGTAAAAGACCCGAGATGAAATAGTAGGCCTAAAAGTTAAAATTGTCTGTAGTTAGCACATCCCCATTGCTCCCCCTACCCCTCGTAGTCCAGTACAGTAGATCATCTCTCATTGCATACAAACTTCTTGCCTTCCCTCATTTTTACTTTTTCTCTGGCTCTTTATTATCTTTCCCACCCTGCCTCCTTCTGTCTTGTCTTGTCTTGTCTTGTCTGTCTGTCTGTCTGTCTGTCTCTGTCTCTCTTTCGTTCCTCCCTTCCCCTCCCCTCTTCTCCCCTCCCCTCCTCTCCTCTCCTTTTCTCGTGCTGAGGATGGAACCCAGGGCCTTATGCATGCTAGACAAGTGCTCTACTTCTGAGCTATACCTCCAGGTCTTCTCTGGCTGTTTTTTTGAGGGGATGGGTGGGTACCAGGAATCAAACTCAAAGACCTCACACTTGCCAGGCAGCTGCTGTGCCATTGAGCTATATCCCCGGTCCCTGGCTATTTCTTTAATAAAAAATAGTTACCAGTTTTCTTCACTTGGTCAAAAGCTTCTTTTTCCCCTAAAGCCATCTTGGTGACACCTCCTGAAGCCTTGGCATTTGTTTGGCTGCTGATTGCAATGATTATCTCTTCAGTATTCTCACAACACTATTGATGTTTCCCTTTTGATCTCAGGCCTTGTAATAGAGTGCTGATGTTGCTTTTCATCCATTTAGATGCAGTTACCTGCTTTTTTTTTTTTTTTTTTTTTTTTTTTTTTTTTTTTTTTTTTTTTTTTTTGGTGCCGGGGATTGAACTCATGACCTGGCATTTGCCAAGCAGGCACTTACACCACTGAGCTAAACCCCTGGCCCCAGTTACCTGCTTTTAACCTGTTTGATTTACCACTTGTAAAACAGTTGTCGCAGCAGCTACCATGTCCGTTACTTCCTTTGAATCCACTTAATAGCTCTGTGATCTTGTATAACAGTTTTGACCTCCTCAAATCTCTGATTTTTCTCTAAAAAGAGATGACTTACTTCCTGCCTGGTGCTAAGTACTGACTGGAAACTAGGAAAGAAGTTCTAGTTGAGGGCCATAGGCCACAAAGTATGACTAGTAATAAACTAGAAAAATCCTTATTTATTTGTTTGTTTATGTGTACTTATAGTACATAATGTTTACATTCATCTTAAGTGATTACATGTACTTAACATACCTTGATTCTTTCTATTCCCCTTCTTCTCCCCTCTGTCACCCCTCTGTCTGCCCCTGGATCCCCTTCCCATTTGTGAAATAGCTTTTTTCATGGAGGAAGCCTTGTTTTTGGAAAGTTGGATCTGAGTGGTTTTCACACATTAAGCTGTCTTCTTGTCAGGAAGCTGCGGATGTTTATTAGATTATCTCTTGATTGGCTTAAGGACGAGTTGTCCTGGGAAGTTCAGTAATGTGGGAGCCTGGCCTCTGGAGGACCTAGAGGTTTCTGATCCAGTGCTGAGGCCACCAAGTCATCATCCTCCCATTCTCAGCAGACTGTTTTGTCTTTGTCTTTATGATTTGACTTTTAATGCAAAGAGACAATTCCACAATGCTTCGAAGTTGTCTCATTCTCCTAACACATCTGTCTCCAAGCCCAGCTTAGCTTAGAGGAGGTCATCCCTCTCTTGCCGCTCAGCAGACCATGTTCAGTCTAACTTTGCTTCTAATTGTGCAGTGACCCTTCTCCACACTCAGGGGAAACTTCAGACTAATCAGATTAGAAAATGTCTCATTCCCATTCCCCTCTCTCTCCAATATGCCCTGCCATGATTTGGGTCACATGCTTGGTGTTTTGCATCATCTCCGCAGATTCCTTTCAAAGACTGCCCTAATTCCTAATGGGCCCATCAGCCTGCAGCTCACATTTATATTCTACATTCTTATTGTTCCCCACAGACTCAACAGGGCTTTATGGAGCCTTGACCAGAGTCTCTTTCTGTACAGCCTTCCTCATGGCACGCTAAGCCAGAGCCCCCTCTGACGTCTGCAGTCTCCCTCGGGGAGGCAGGCGCAGAGTTTGTTGATTTTGTTCAATGCATACTCTGCCCAAGTGGGTGGATTTACCTGCCTTGAGATGAGGCTGGGCAGCTGTTGAGCGGCTGCATAAACCTTCTGTGTGAATTCAGATTGCGAGATAAAAACAGTATGGCTGATGTATTGGGTTCTTTCTTTCACTCAGTAACTGTTACCCAGGCATTTCTCCTTGACCCTGTGTTTTGGTACTAAGACTTCCCCTCTATTCCATTTCTGTTGTTCTTGTAACCCAAGTAGGTCTTGTGCTTATCTGACTTTTCCACAATCCAAGCTGCAATCTGGACTTCAAAATCTTTTCACCTCCAATTGCTCCAGCCCTGATCAGTTTGTGCTATGAGAGGCAGTATGATGTCACTTTACTCCCCACACATATTCATTTCACTAATGAACAAAACATCAGGTGTACATGTTGTACTTAAGGGTGGTTATTACCCATTAATGATAGGAGTAACACTTTGTGTTGATAGAGGCCAAGACAAATCACAAATGCAATTAGAACCAGGATTCCCTCCCTAAATCTTTGCTTCCATTGGAACTCCTAGGGTGGAGACTTTGTCTCATTCACCTTTGTACCTAAAGAGACTTGTCTTGTGCTGGTGAACTGTACATGAGGGAGAAAACCATGGGCTTGGGCTTGGTCTGACCTAACTCTGAAGCCCAGCTCTACTTCTTCCCAGAAACGTGGGTCTTGTACATGTTTAGTCAACCCCTCTGAGCCTGCATGTGGATGTGAATGTCTCTTGGTAACAATTACCAAGAATTCCAATTCTCAGTCCACAAGAAATGGAGAGAATTCTGACGTCTTTTCATTCTGTATTTCTTGTGGGACTCAGGAGTAAAGAGATGGACTCCTTCCCTGATTGTGGCCTTCTGAATCTAGACTTGGAGTGACCAAAAATTCAAGTGCAGTTCTTCCCTCAGCAGCTCTGTCCCAAGCTTTTCTTTTATAACTGGCTTTGGGTTCCATGGAATGCCTTAGAATTAGCCTCCCAAGAGAGCTGATGCCGCATCCAGAAAGATCCGTTAAAATGGAAACAGTTAACAGGGCTTTAAAATCATCTCATTACACTCTACCCAGACCTACCTCCTTTCCACAACCAGAGGCAAAGTTGGGCTCATGTCATTTCCCCCAGTGATACCTGCCAGTGAGGCGGAGGAGCAAGCATTGAGCCACGTGGCTGTTGTCGTTGCATTTTGATGTACTAATGATGTTTTCCTGAAAGGAATGTGCTATCGCTCTAGTCCTCGCTCTCACTCTCCTTCCCCCTTTCCCTCCTTTCTTCTCCTTTCTTTCCTACATCTTTTCTTCTTTTTCTCTATGTCATACATTCTCACCCATCTACCCAGATGCTCACATGCTTTCTGCTTTTTTAAATATAAGGTGATTTTTAGTTGAAATTTTTTTTAAGTATCCTAAACCATGTGGCCCAATAGACCACTGACTCTGTACAGTTCATGCTTGGCAGCTGTGACTCACCTCACCAAGGATCTCTGTGCTGGAATGAAAATAGGAATTTAGAGGCCTGACATTTAGATTAAACCATTTACTCACTGGCAGCTTAAACAACACCATCTTGCCAACCCTAAGGTTCAGTAACCTACCTAATAGTGGAGTGGCGCAGAGCTCTTCTTTTTCACAAGAGTCTGGCCTTGAAGACTTTCAGCAGGCGTTTCTGGGTACACTCCTGTGTTTGCTGGTAATGAACTAAAACCAAGTGCAACTAGGTGAGTCCATAATGGATCTTCACTGTCCTCCCTCCCTTCCAACCCCTTCCCTTCATCAGTGAAGTAGCCTTTGCAACAGAGGGGAGCCAGGCTCCTCTTCAGCAAAATACAGCTGCCACTAAGCTTGGACATCCGCAAAGGATAGAAATTAAGAGCTCAGCATTATTCCCTGTGGCAGGGAGATGGATGGCTGCTGCAGTTTTCAAGCCATTCATCATTTTGGGGAAGGGGAGCACACACATCAGTCAAATGTCCCATTAGACCCACTTCTAAGAACTCCCACCTAGCAAGGCCTCACGAAGCGTGTTTGGAGACTATTATTATTTAGAGAGGAACCGGAGAAATTGGCCTCCCTCCCCCTTCTTCCACAAACATGTCTCTTAGTTTGTGAAGTGAAGGAAATGGTGAATTGCCCAAGTATCAAAGGGAAAGAAGAATTTATGGAGGCTTTAGGAAAACACTTTAGCGCTGTGAGCCAGGACTTAAAAGTAAGGAGGCTGACTTTTTAACAAGCATAGAAACACTTAAAAACCGAATTAGTGTTGACCTTTAGGGCAATCATCCTGGAAGGCTGTGTGCTGATTCTAACAATGTTGCCATAGAAAGTTCTTCTTTGGAATCACCTTCAAAGCCTTTTCAAGTGAGTTTCTTCCAGAGTGGCAAGTCTCTCTCCTTTGACCATGGATCACAGTTTTAGCTAGAGCCAGATGTCCTTTGAGGAGGAGTAGAGAAGGCAGGTAGAGAATCCAGATCATATTTTTGATTGAAAGCCTAGTGTGATCATGAAATAAAGAGATATATTTTCTATAGGTTTTTTTTCTTAGATTACTTTGAAAGTATGGCTGGGATTTGGCAAATGATGACTTTAGTCATGAGACAGACTCATGACAGGTGATGGGGCATGGGACAGTGACCTCCAGAGGTAACTGGAGGCGGTGACTCTGCTTGTCTCACTACCTTCATATTCAAACCTTCCATCTCTGAACTGTTTCCCTACTTGGTCTTCTTTCTCCAACTGGTCCTATTGTTAGAACTGGAGATCTTCATGTCTAAGTTCTCTTTTATAACCTCCTCAAACAAGCATAGTGTGTATCAGATGGAGTGCATATTATGATAGAAAATGATGACATGAAAAATCTCACCACATCAGTGGTCCAGCAAAGAAGCTACATGCAGAATTTGGGAGCAGGGAGGAACACAGAGACTCATGCCAAGTGAACAGGCTCTCAAGTAGGAGCATTCCTTTCTTCCCCAGACTGACATTTCCATGTTAATTACCTAGCAAAACATGTTTCAGGATCTCTTATCTTTTCAACATTCTTTAAATTTTTATTTGTATCAAACTAATGTAGGCTCATGGTCAGAAGTAACTGTCATTCTGAAAAGCTTATTCCAGCAACAGCAGACTCTGGTAAAACATTAGACTTTGAACCCTCCTACCTGCTTCTTCATACATTTAGATAGCACAAACTTACTGGTGTTTCTTAATTTATTATTTGTAGATACTATTTACTAACTTCCTGTTATGATGATTGAGAATTTAACATAATTCTGATTCTCATCACTGTTCTTTTTGTATGCTTTTGGGGTCCTCTCTTTGTTCCTGATGTTATGGAATTTGGTGAAGGAACGGTGTGCGTGTGCATGCTCATGGGTGCATGCGTGTGTGTGTGTGCACATGTGTGTGTATGTGCGTGTGCGTGTCTGTGTCTGTATGGATTCACCGTGCTTACCACTTTATGGGCTCTTCCAATTTAGAAACTCTTTGTTTCTGCGTACATTTCTATTAACTTTCTAGTAATTATTTAATAATTTCCTCCCTTTGATTTTGGTTTTCCCCTTATGAGAACTCCTATTATTGAGGTTTTAGATCTCTCAAATTTAGATATGTTTCTCTCCCAAATTTTCCCATCCTTACTATGATGTATTTACTAAGGAGTTTCCTCTACTTTCTACTATTGTATTTTTCAATACCGAAAACATGCTTGTAGGTCACATGTTCTTTTTTTTTTTTGTAGTCTTCTAGTCTCTTTCTAATGGGATATATGTCTTCATATACCACATTTTACCACTTTACCCTCTGTTCTTGGAATGGTCTTTGTTTCTCTCTTTTTTCCCCCTCCTGTTGTCATTTTGATTCGTGATCTTAATGCTGGATGCTGTGGTAGGGCCAGGGCAAGGATCCCGCTCTTTCGTAAGTTTTACTACCCAGTCAGCTCCTAAGGCTTTGTCTTCATTAGGGAAACTGGATATTTCTCTGGACCTCTTCAGAGCAGGGAGAGGAGTCTTAACTTCTCCTGCTAGTGTAGAGGGAGGGTAGGATGGGAGAAGAGAGGAACCTTCAGCATGGTCAGTGGTATTCTGAAAACCAGAAAGGGGTAGAAAGGATGCAGAGAGCCCTCAGAGTCCCTGTGTATTTCTCTCCTCTGCTTCCATTATGCTTCACCTTTCCAAGACTGCAGCTTCGTTAGTTGAATTTCTCTGGAGAGCAAGCCTCTATTCCCTACAGGGAGAAGTGCAGTTGAGAAAGATGCTTGGAGTTGTTGCCACTCTGGGTTACTCAGGCTTTCAAGCAGTCCTTGCTGTCAGTGCCTTATCCCTGTCTTTACTGGTACCTGGAATGTATGGTTGCTGAGTCTCTTAGGAGTTTTGTGGGCCATACTGATTGATCTTTCAGGGACCCCTATACTCCAGCCATGGGTGCTTAGGGCTCAGCTTCCTTTTCTCAGCTCTGCCAAGTTCATTACCAGTCTTTTGATTTGCTTTTCATCTGGGAAAGAATTTTTAAGTCTCTTTTCCAGTGTTGTCTTTTCTCTAGCTATCTTTGTCATTGTCATTTTTTCCCCTTGTTATTTTATTTCATTTTCACAGAAGTGTTTTGGGGTGTGTGTGTGTGTGTGTGTGTGTGTGTGTGTGTGTTTTGGTACTGGGTATTGAACTCATGACCTCATGCTTGCCAGGCAGGCACTGTACCACTGAGCTGTATCCTCAGCTGTTATTTCATTTTTATTCTTTTGTAGATGTAAAATAGGATTTGATGAAAAAGAATAAGAAATACCTATAATCATGATTTACTGCAACTCTGTCCACTTAACCAAGATCAAAGAATTCTTCCAAGAAGTAGCAGCTGGGTTTATCTTTTTTCTTTTTTTTCTTCTGAGACTGAGTCTTGAACTCACTTTATAGCCCCGGGCTGGCCTTAAACTCATGGCAATCCTCCTGCCTCAGCCTCCTGAGTGTTGGGATGTATTCTTTTAATTGAAAGATTCTTTTTTCCCCCTGTGTTCCTTGGTGGGAGTGCAGGGAGATCTCCCATACATTGAAGTCCTCAAAGACACAAATGAAGAGAGAAGCTTGAATTATTTTTAACATGTTAGCTAACTATTCCTTCAAGCCTGATTTTGGAAAGACGAGATCTTTCATCTATTTTCAAACAAAAAATTTGTATATCATTTTTAGCTGTACATACTTTCATAACTTTCGATCTTTTTTGTGTATTGTTTGACTCAGACATATCCTTCTCCAAAATCCTCCTAAATGGTTACATGTGTGGAGTCTCATATGTCATAACTGGGCAGGGAAGCGAGCTGGGCATTCAGGAAAAACCAAGTAAACATGAGCAGGTGGTTAAGTCTGATATGATCCTAAATCTACTTAGTAGTCTAATGACTGCTTCCCAAATTACTGACATACTACACTTCTGAACTCTAGGATTAAATAAGTGTTTTGCATAATTCATGTTGTGGGAATTTACCAACAAATTCCATACTGTAAGGAAAGATAGAGATGATTATTTCATTAGTGATCTCATCTAATTTCCCAGTCTTGTGCCTTTAAGTATTATCTAGATAACTACTGAGGCCTACACATAAGCCTGCAAGTCTACCTCTTTCTTAAGCATCAGAAGCATAGTCCCAACTGCTTCCTTCCCATCAAAATAGAACCTACTCCAAACTGAACTCGGAGCCTCACCCTGTAACCTGCAGCCCCTGAACGCTTACTCGTCTCTGTTGGGGCAGCTCCATGTTTCCAGTTGCTAAATAAAAGCAAAAGCCTTTTCATCATCTTGAGTCTTCCTACTGTTTCTTATACACTGTGTACATTCCTTCCAGAATCCTACAATCATAAAACCTTCTAAATTGGCCATGCCTCACTGCCACCACTATCAATGCATCAATTGGAGTCATCTTTTTAAAAAATGTATTGGATTCTATCTTAGTCCATTAGGCTGCTTCCACAGAAGGCACAAACTAGGTGGTTTGTAAGTAACAGAAAATTACTTTTTACATTTTTAGAAGCTAAGTCCAAGATCATGGTGCTGACATCTTCAGCGTCTGGTTCATAGGTAACTCTTTCCCTATATGTCCACATGGCAGAAGGGCCAAGGGAGCTCTCTGGGGTCTCTATAAGAGAACTAATATCATTCATGAGGGCTCTGCCCTTATGATATAAATACCTCCCTCAACATACAAATGGGAGAGGAGAAGACAATCATTCTAAACATTGAAGGGCCCAGCATTTTTCAGTACAGTAGGGTCCAGTGGCTCTCAATTTTCCGTAGAATAAAAGTCGGCCTCTACATAATCTTTTGACTTCATCTCCTACTCAGATATTAGGAAGGGCTTTCTTTAAGGCTCCTTGCTAATGGAAAGGTTCTCACAAAACATCTTTAGTTGACTGAGCTTTAGTTCTCTCAGACATACACAAATAAAAGAAATAATGGTCCTGCATCCTGGCTACAAATCTTTCTGTAAAGAGAGCATGTCCTTTAAAGGAGCTGAAAAGGTAAGTGTGCCAAAATTCAAAGGATAAACAGTGGTAGGGGGTGGCATGCTGGAGCTGCAGCCCAGAATCGTTGGCCAAAGAAAATGTACACAAAAGAATTACAGAATTACCTTTCCCCTCTTCTGGTTACTCTTGTTTATTTCACTTTGTTTAGATGGATGAGTCTATGTGACTTCACTTTGTAATATTTCATTTGTCGTTGCTAATTTTTTATTAGTTTATAAATGTAAACTATTCTTAACACTTTGTGAAGAAAGACAAAGTGTGTATGGGCAGGAAGCTGAAGAAGGGTGATTAGAACAAAATCTTAGTGACAAACTACCCTTATCATTTTCCTTAAAAAATGGTTCTACAAGATCAGGAGATAATTTATTTGCCTTTATAAATTGGTGGAATGTGGTCAGATTTAGAATATGTGGCATTATATATCCTAAGTATTTCAAAGTAAGAAGTATTTAGATACTGTTTAGGTTATCATAACAATTGTGTGGAAATTATTGCGGCTTTGTTTGTTTTATAATGCTGAGGGTTGAACCCATGTCCTTCACACTGAGTGAGCTTCGGGGCCCCAGCTCTTTTGCAAATTTTTATTTCAAGTCAGAGGCTTGCTAAGTCACTAAGTAGCACAGACTGGACTCAGACTTGCCATCTTCTTGCCTCAGGCTTCCAGATTTCTGTGATTACAGGTGAGAGCTACCATGCCTAGCTGAAATTATTATGTCTTACTGGCCAAAATGCTGTTATGGTTAGTGATAAATTTAAACCAGAAATAGTAGTCTAAGAAGTATGTTATTTTTGATCTATACTTCTGTGGCTCAAGATAATCATATGTGAATTTTTTTCAAAAGGAAAATGGTCTTGTTTTTTCTGATTGTAAATATAAGGTATTAGAAAATTATATAGAAAATTATTATATATATAAATATATAGAAAATTATTAAGAAAATTATATAGAAAATTATTAAGAAAATGCCTAAATCATAATTTCTTTCCCAAAATAGTTGTTCTTAGTATGTAAGTGTATTGTTACCACTTTTTTCTGTCTTTTTATATAAATATAAATCTAAAGTAGGATCATAAGTGTACATACTATTTTATAACCTTTTTTGCAGCTGGCAATATATCAGGAACATACTTATATGACAGCAAATCTGGATCTATATAACCCCCCCCTTTTGGCCATATAAGAAATGAAAAAGGTACCTTTTATTATTTCTAAAAATATACTAGTAGACAAAATTAATCTAGGCATGTCTGAAACATTTAACAGGTACAGTGTATACTTTAAAAGTACACACATTTTATTTTACTGACATAATATCAACCACTAAACTAAAAAGACATTCAAATATTCTTTTTTTTGGTCCCGGGAATCAAACTCACAATCTTGTGCTTGCCAGGCAGGCGCTTAAGCCACTGAGCTAAATCCCCAGCCCTGATATTCAAATATTCTTAAGGAAATATAGTGATATTCTTAGTTGCGAAGTATAACATTTGTTTCTTTGGCAGCTACAACAAATATTTATTGAACACCTACTTGTGATTTAGGTTCTGACAGTAGTTTGGTGTACTACCTGAAAAATCTGCTCTCAAAAATATTTATATTTTGAAGGATCAAAAGTAGATAATAAGTTAATAAGAGATAAGAAAAAAATCAGACATTGAAGAGTACATATAATATGCTTTCATGGTTCTGAATTCTGCAAATTGAATCAAGTTATATATTTTCAGGTTTCAAGACAGTGAAGGACAAATAAATTACAAGTCATTTTTCCATGTCCTGAACTGGAAAATGAATCCAGTGTTGGAATTCCAAGCCCCAGGGTACCTTAAAAAGGTAAAATTAACACCTATTTTAAAAATGAGCTCTGGCTACCTCTCTTGCATTTCAATATCCTGTATCTTTAAATTATTTTTCAATGTAAAATATCAGCATCAGTGCTTTTGGAAAGAGTGCTTATGTGTTTCTGGATATTTTGTGTTCAAGGCTAATTCACTTTCCATGCTCTGCAAACATCTGCTCTGTAAAAGCATGACTTTTCTTATGCTGCTGATTTTTTTAAACCTCAGTCACATCCAATTATATAGAAAATAGGATAATAGGTTACAGTTATAAATAGATAAAAACACCATTATCAAGGGATTCTGGTAACATCGTCGTAAGCCACCAAGAGCAAATCTCCAAGGATGCTTGTGCCATGTATCCCCAGCATATCTGTGGCTGTGTGCACAGGTCTGTTGAGGGTGCCAGAGTAGAGCATGATGATGTATGTATCGCAGTGGAGCCAAATGTAAAATAAAAATTCAGTAGAAAAATGCTTGGTTAGGGAAAACAAAGTTCATGTGATCAGATGGTGTTCTCAACACTGTGGAATTGTCTGAATTCTCTAAGATCTCTTTGGACCAATTGTCTTTAAGGAGTGAGTGGGTGGGTGGAGGTTTGTTTGTATTTTAACATGCTCCAGAAATTGATTTTCTTGGGAAAGTCCCTTGATAAAGCAAATATCATGTGGTTGATGCTCCCAGAAAGGATGCATTTATTCCTCCTGGTCTCTGCTGACCGATTCCTTCTGGCCTGAGCTGGTCTCATGCCCCTGGGAGTTTCCTCAGGCATGCAGCTACTCCAGAGTGTCAAGGACAGCTGTAGAACTTCCAGATGGTTGGGGACAATGGTGCCTTGGAGTCAAAACAGAGCTGAGTGATTTTGAATTATTTCATTTAACTTACCTTGTTCATGTATAGATTTAATCCTTAGACAAATCAGGATTAAATATCTGTCCTCAGTAGTCTTTGCTCTGTACTGGGGTCCAGAGACAAAGGACCTTATTACTACCCTTGAGGGACCCACTGCTGCGGAATCAGAGCACTTGCAATTATGAGTGCTGCGTGATACAGCCTGCATGGGGTGAGGAGGAAGCTACTTCTATATCAGGTTGAAGGACAGGAAGTATTCTCGGGGAGGTGATGCTTGGCATTTCAGTGATGAGGGAAGTGATGTGGAAAAGGTATTCCCTACTAAACTCTCTGAGATTTGGTGCAGCACAGCACTTGAACAGAATCAGGAGGTCACTGGACTATTAGGCTGGAGATACCTGCAATGGCAAGGCATACGTGAATATTGTCCTGGAAGGTCTAGAGACCACTAATATTTATTTTAATTTTAAAATATTGTTTTAGTTGTACTTGCTTATAGGGTTCAGTGTCATACATACACACACACACACACACACACACACACACACACACACACACACAATGCATAATGGTCAAATCCGAGTGTTTATAGCATTTTCATGCTTTCAATGCTGGGGAATGAAACCAAGACCTTACACATGCTGGAAAAGTGCCCTGCCACTGAGCTACATCCCCAGCCCTGTTTTTAAAAAAGTCTTAAACACATATCACTGACACATTTGATGGAAGAGACCAACATGATCAGGGAGCTTGCTCTGGCAGGGCAGTGGGTAAACTGGAGAAAAGGGGTGGAGACAGATCTACTGTGAGGTTCTTGGGTGCCCCGTCTTTAGACACACTCACTAGGAGACTCTTGATGTCACAGTGTCACACACATGTTCTGTCACCACAGAACAGTAAACACAGCATTTACTGGGTGCCAATCCCTGGTCTAAGATCTCAAAAGCTCTTAGTTCATTTAATCCTCATAGGAACCCTATGAGGTGAGTTCTTTTTTTCACTTCCATTTTAGAGATCAGGAAGTTAGAGAAACAGGAAGTATATGGTAGAGCCAAGATTTTAATTCAGATCAGTTCTACTGTAAAGAATAAAAATGAGAAATGGTGGCTGGGAGTGTAGCTCAGCAGTAGTATATATGTCTGCTAAGACCCTGGGAAAAAAGATGAGGATGAGGATGAGGAGAAGAAAAACAAAAGCACAAACAACTTTCAAAACTATAATTATTATTGAAGATAGTGGATTTAGTTCATCCAAATTCAAGATAGTATCACTAAAGCAAATCAATTCTGTACTCTTATTTTCTGTGGTAAATTTTTAATTTTATTTGTTTATTTGGTACTGGCAATTGAACTCAGGACCCTGTGCTCGCCAGGCAAGTGCTTGTGCTGCTGAGCTATATCCCCAACAACTTTTTAATTTTTATCTGTCTGATCTTTTCCTGCCTTCCTTCTTTCTTTGCTTGCTTCCTTCCTTCCTTCCTTCCTCAGTAGTAAGGATTGAACTCAGGGTCTTCATACTGAACTGCACCCCCAGAGCTTTCTGTTTATTTGGAGATGAGGTCTTGCTAAGTTGCTTGGACTGGCCTGAAACTTGCCTCGGTCTCCTAGAGAACCAGGATTGTAGGTGTGCACCACTGTGCCTGCTTGTGAATATTTTAATTTTATGTATATAAAAGAAAGAAATGATAGGTGGGTTGATACTCTGCCTTTTCATTTACTGTTCTAGTTTTCTCTTGTGGCTCTCACTCATTTGCCCCATCAGGACCATCTCCAGCCCCCTCCGCTCGGCTCTGAGCCTTCCCTTCCCGGGCCTGGCCTGTGCCTGATCTTTATGGCTGTTTCTGTGGTTCTCAGGAACCCCTGAATTTTCAGTTGCTCAGTGTGATCCACCAGCAGGAAAGTGGAGGGTGGGAGAAGAATGAAATAATTTCCCTCCCTGCCAGTCATACCCTCCTCCTATAAAGGTCCACGTAGCCTGTCTAGAGGTCCGATTCATGTATAGTACCTGCGTACTCCAGTTTCTGGTGCCTGCCCTCACACCCCTGGCACACCCAGGTGAGTTTTAATGGCCACTGCTCTTTTAATCTCTAGGGACCTGAGGTTTCCCTCTGTTGGTTTCCCTAAACATTTTTTATAATTTTGTTAATATAGTCAGCCCTCTGTATACACAGGTTCTATAGCCATTGATTTAACCAACCACAGATAGAAGATATTCAAGGGAAAAAAACTGTGTACTGAACCTGTACAACCTTGTCCTTCTTCTCTAAATAATACCGTAAAACTATTTATATAGCATTTACAAGGGCCAGGGAATTAGCTCAGTGGCATAAGCACCTGCCTTGCAAACACATGGTCATGAGTTTGATCCCTGGTACCAAAAAAACAAACAACAACAACAACAAAGCACACTAGCATTTACATTGTATTCAGTATTATAAATCACCTAGAAGTGATTTAAAGTATATGGGAGGATGTGTGTAGGTCAGTGGTGACAAACCTGTGGCACACTTGCTGCAGAGGGCTGTTTGTTATCATTTGAAAGCTCTCAAAGGTTCACCATCACTGAGCATGCAGGGATTCGGTATCCATGGGGGGGGGTGTTCTATAAACAGTTGCCTTCAGATACATACTGAGGATCAACTATAGTCACTATTAAACTGTTATTTACTTATGACCTCTGTTTCACATTACACTGAAAAGTGACACACATACTAATTTTTCCTGGTTAGCAGCAGCCTTTGTTGGTCTTTTTCTTGCTTTCTACGACTCTCTTCCATTCCACCCAGTCCACTTCCCAGTTTACCTCTGTGCTGAAAGTTTCATCATTTATTTTACAAAATATGATCAAACCTCATGCATTTATCTGCAGTGTGCTTTTGCTGTTTAATCACAGGAAATTCCTCCAGCTTAATGTGTATAGACCTGAGCCACTGTTTAATAGGTTTACTGTGGATTTACAATAGTTTATTCAGCAGCTTGTATGTTAAGAGGCATTGAGGCTATTTCTACTTCTTTTTCTCAAAATGTGGGGTCTTATTACTTTGATTTTTATTTTCCTGATTATCGTTGAGTTTGAATGAAGTTTAATCACCTTTTTATATACAGCTCACAGTAAGAAAGACTTTTTCACAACCCAGTATGCAATATATAATGGAACAAAGGTTTCATAAAATTGTACTATTCTAACTAAATATGGTGCAAAATAATGTATTCTTTTCTTTTTCCCTTACTCTCGTCTCTGTCTCTTCCTTTCTTTTTCCGTTCTCTTCTCCCCCTCCTAGTCTCACTTTTGAATGTAGTTCCTGACCCATTAAATTTGTGTCATGACCCACAAAGTGATCACCACCCACACTGGAGGAGGAGTCACTGCGTGGGAAAGCCAAAGATGCACTGCATCTGTAGTTGCCCCTCCCCCATGTCATCACTTAGTGACTCTGTAAATTCAGAGAGTTACTGGGCATAGGACCTCAGGCACTTTAGAGAGACAGTGTAGAGCTGCAGTTCTGGAGCCAGAGGGACTTTAGTTCAAGTCTTTAACTCCTCCATCAATTAGGTGGCTTTGTACAAGTTACTAAACCTTTCAGGTTTCTCTTTTTTCTCTTCTCTCTTCTCTTCTCTTTTCTTTTCTTTTCTTTCCTTCCTACCTACCTACCTACCTTTCTTCCTTTGAGACAGTCTCACTGTGTAATTCAGGCTGGCCTTGAACTCACTATGAATCCCAGGCTGGCCTGGAATTCAGTGATCCTCCTGCCTCAGCCTCCTGAGTTGTGGGATTATAGGCATGTGCCACCACGCCTGGCCCCCATTTGTAAAATAAAGATAAGGCTAGTTCCACCATTAAGGTTATTGTGAAGGCTGAGACAGTATACATGAAGCACTTGTTTTAATGCCCATTGAAGTAAGGGCTTCAATATTTATTCATTATTTATTTGTTTATTAATTATTTATTTATTGTTTGTAAAATGGAGTTGCCTTACCTTCCTGAAGTCATGGGGCTGTGCCCTGAGCAGTCCCTTCCAAGGCTCACAGGGGTTATTCTGTCCTAAATGTTAAGCCTTAGGACAGTTATGACCGGGAATGTCACACCTGAAAGAACCTCTTCTTTATTTTAGTTTGTATAAGACATTTGGGAGGGACTGTTCTTTTGGTCAATTGAAAAGAAAAGAAAAAGGGAAAGGGAGGAAAGTGGAGTACAAAATGCTACCTGATTTTTAAAAATTTTAGCTTATTGATACAATTTAGGTAAACAGAATGACCACATTTTTTTTTTTTTTTTTGCTTATATGTCTCATTTTCTCCCCCTGCCCATTCCTTTTTTTTTTTTTTTTTTTTTTCTGGTACTGGGGATCGAACTCGTGACCTCGCGCTTGCCCCGCAAGTGCTTACAGCAAGTGCTTACACCACTGAGCATTGGCCCCCTTGTGCAAGAGCGGTTTTTTTTTTATTGGCACTGGAAATCGAACTCAGGACCTTGCACTTTCGAGGCAGGCGCTGAACCACTGAGCTGAATCCCTGGTCTCCCCCCACCCATTCCTATCCCCTTTTTCAAACCCCCTTTCCCTCCCTGTTCACAAAGCTCGGTTTTTATTTTATCCTTCTTTTTTCATTTTTTTTCTTTCTCTTCCTTCCTTTCACTACCTGATCATTTTAACCAACAGTGAGAACGTAACCAAATTCCAGAGAGTTTACAGCACTCTGGCTTTGCTAAACTTGTCCTGTTTCAGAAAGAGGATATAAAATAGCATGAACATGTTATCAAGGACTCTATAATCTCATGTGAAAATATTTAGTGTGAATAGACTGAGCACAATTTTGCATAATTCATACAATTAGAATAGTGTAGTGTCTACTGAACTATGTAAGTCTCCTAAGATGTTAATATCTAATAATGGATCAGATCTTGTCACAGGTTGAGTACTTCAGGAAACAAATGGAGTATGACATGCAGGATGGTTGTTTGAGAATATCGTTAGCCTCACCTGATGTGGATGGTAGAGGATAAAAACAGGAGTGGGCAGAGAAAGGTTAAGGTACAATGCATGTCTGAAGACAACCGTGGCTGACTCATGCGGAAAGCTCTGGAACTAGAATGGCTTTCAGACTTGTCCTTAGACCAAAACAAACTGGTCTTTTTTATCCATGTGGGTTGATTCAAGAAGGCACATGACTTAGGGCAGTGAGTCTATGTGTAGCCAAGATCTCTCTGTAGCTGAGGCAGTCCATGTAGTGGATGCCCAGAACTGCGCTACCAAATCTTTCTTCAAGGAGATTCTGGATAGTACATCACCGCATAGTAAAGAACAACTCTTGAAGCCCTTGTTGATTGCTTTTGGTGGCAGCTGAGAACTTGCTAGTATAGCACAGCCTTCTCCTGATTCCTGTTCCTTCATTGTGTCTGACCTTCACACATGTCAAAGAACTGATAGGAGAGTAGTTCTGCCAAAAGAGACCATAGAGGAGTTATACCAGGTGTGTGGGGCCCTGGGTCCACTTGGGGAGAGAAAAACTATGACTTAGAAATTTGGGGCCCACCAATATTTCATGAAATTTGCCAGAGCTGAAAGTCACATGTGAAACATCAGGGCAAGATTCCCCAGGTTGTGAAAGTGCCCTGCCTCTGAGTGTGAGGTGATGAGGTGAAAGGTCCTTTGGAAATAAGGAATGGCAGGCTGAGCTTCTGTGTGGAAGCAGGACCCAGCTGAAGGCCCGACATGTGGAAACTACATAATTCGTGCTGTATACAAACTAGACAGGCTGGCTGTGGCTACAATTCCAGAGTTGACATGGACAGCACCCTGGAAGTTACCTGTACTGCCATCTTTCAGAACCTGAGTGTCTTTACTCCTGGATTGAATCTTTACCTCAGCATTATCGCTTCCCTGTATAGGGAACTGTACTGTATTAAAATGGTCTTGGCTGCCATAAAGCCAAATAGGTCTCGGTACTGTGGTAGACTGAACTCAAATTCTGTCTGCATCAGTGTTAGTGGGTAGGATGAATGTTTAGGTAAGGATTTAAGACATCTTCTCAATCTGGTCCTATTGACTTCTTTGCATACAGTGGACAGGGAGGGAATAAAAACCACGAGTAAGAGGGACCTGTTTTTCCCATCTCCTGATGCCACTTTGCATTGGCAGAACATGTCTAAATGAGAGAGTGCAGAAACTCAGGGAGTGGTATGGTCCACATAGGTTGGCGTCCTAGGGCAGAGAACAATGTGAAAGATCCTGAGGGTCACATGGAGAATGACCCAGCACAGTCGATTACCAGAATAAAGACTCTTGTTCAGGAGAACAAGGCCAAGAGCTGGGGTATAAAACCAGGTCCAGACTAATCACCCCCGGAGCTTAGTCTCCCAGACTCAGATGTGGCTCCTGTGTATATGATAGGTAAGTGGCCTTAGCTAATAGAAGTGGAGTCTGACAACGACAACAAAAAAGCCGAATTTGAAGGTGACTATGGTGTAGCTAGTCCAGCTTTGATTAGACCTGCTGCTCTGGTAAGAGGTTTTTCCTGCAGGGATGAGTGTAGCCTATATCACACATCGTGACTCTTGGCCATGGCCTATAGCCAGTGGGCTGTCACTAGGGATCTTGGGGTGAAATCAGGGATCCATGGTCATCTCTGTGGTTGGCCCCTCAGGAGCCCATACTGAACTCCTGAAGCTGTGATTTACCTCTCAGTCTGTTATATGACTTTCTGTGGCCCCAGCATGTTGCCCTGGTTCTGTCACAGCCAGGAGACCCCATTTCCACTTTACTGTGCTTGTTCACAGATGGTAGCTGTAAAACTGGCAGAATAGGTTCCACTGTTTAGATCCTGTCTGGTTAATCTCAGAAGTCATGTTAAAAAAAAACTCCACTAAATCGGTTCTCATATAAACTTTATAACTTAACACTGTATGACTGGTGTCTTATCTTTTGACATTTCTGAGAAAAATTGGATATGGCTTTGTTTTATGAGCACTGTAACTGCAGAAGCATTAGTAGTTGGCTCTAAAACTCTTTCTTTTACAACAGGATGATATATGGGCTTGGCAGCGGGAAGCAGTGGGTTAGTTGGGTACACCTTGTGATACATCTTTGGACATCCCATTTGTTGGCATTTAGAGCACAGACTATCCTGTGACATCTTATTGCTCCAACAGGCTTGCCAGAATAAATGTGATTCTCAGTTTGTAATAGAAAAGCTAAGACTCTGAGGCATTCCGAAGGGTTGGGAACATATAGAGTCTAGTGCTGGCTTTTAAAATAAACAGTTGTTTCTAATATTTGTTGTTGAATTTAACTGTACAAATAAAAGATTTGAACCATTCTCATGAACTGTTCTCTTTCAACTCTCATTAGACATCAAAAACCAATAGTAAATACATATCTATTACCTGACACAAAGGAATAACTCAGGAGGAAATGATGCTTCTGGAATTTGCACTGGATATCTACTTGAATTGTACACATAAACCTGTCATTAAAGTTAAGGAAAATCCATGTCTCCTTAAAAACTTTATTTTCCATATAATGCAGTTCCAGGGAAACGTTTCTTATTTAGAAGATATTTGTGTCTTTAACTATACTCTCACACAGATGGTAACTCTATTGAAGCTTTGTCATAAGCAAAAAAAGAAGAAATTGTGAAATATTGGCATGGCCATAATATCTCTCTCTTTATATGTGAGCTTTTCCTTATGCTACCGGAATGCTCATGATTGCCACAAGAAGTACGTGCAAAATCCTTTTCCTAAAGTGAATTTCAACTTGGTTTGCTGAAATTTAATTATTTTTATGATTCTCTACCTAATTTGATTATTTCTAAGGTCATGCTTCTCCTTATTAGAAGGAAGAAAATCCGAGAAAATTATAATTTTGATTCCATATATGTTAGTGGAATTTTCTACAAATTTGTAGATATTTTCCATGGAAACATCCTTTTTTAAGCAAGCAGAGGGAAGTAACATGGTGAAATCACTAACATGACTCTATCGGCCTTGCATTTGGGAAGAATAAAAATAACCTTGTTTCAGTGAAGCATGGAATTTAATTGGCTCCCAATCTTTTTCCCCCATGCATCTGGTGGCCAGTACTACAGTAGAAAATTTTAAACTAGAAGACATAATCCAATTAAATTTCCTTTTAAAAATGTCAAAGCAAATAAATCCAGGGCTTATTAGCTCACACACAGCTTTGCTATTCTCACTGGGCAGCTGCTGTTTACTGGGTTTTCATCCAGTACCATCTTTGCTTCCCATTTCAAGGGTGTATGATTTTTTTTAACAGATCAGCAGCTACATTTTTTCACCATCGATGAACAAGTAATTTATTGCCAACTTCTCTGACATCTTAAGTGGCTTTAGTGACAGCCAGCTTGGAATATGTCATAGGGCCATCATGGAGACAATGATTCCTTGCCACTCAGAGTCATGATTTTGTATCATTGAATTTCACTCTGCACTTCATAATTCTTCCTTCTTCCAGAAAATGCTATGTAAAACATTATTTAATGCTCCAGATTACATTACATTTTGTTCTGAGATTTGGGCACTGCCTCTTGAGTTATCTGAAAGTCACTTTAGAGATCCTGGATTCATCCACAGCCTTCTGGGAAGTTGTTGTGTTCCAAACAGCTGTGGCTTTCATAGATATGTTTTTAATTTTGATAAAGGCAAGCTTGCTTAGTGCCTTCATCTGATTTCCTCTAGAAGCAGACTTGGAGACAACAGTTTGAGTGTGAGTAGTTTGGGGAAGGGAAATGAAAGGAATGCTGGTAAGGAATTAGAAAGAGTGAGAAGAGGAAAGGAGGGAGCTACTAAAGGGCATATTATCAAACCAGTTACAGATGTGGATGACAGGAGCTTAACACAGCCGGGAAAGGCTGGGATCCAGTGGCCAAAATATGCCTCAGAGTTATTCTACCCAAAGTGCAAGGAAGCTGCAGTATTCATCTGTCAGTTCCCCTCAGTCATTGGTTGAAGGCTCCTTTTGAAGTGGAAGAAAGGAAATAATTCCCTGGTACTTGTCATTTGCCACAGGGGCAGGAAGAGTGGGCCTCAGAGGCTAGAAAGAAGCTCAAGGGCAAAGGAATGCAGGTGCTGGCCATTGGAAGTTGGGCTATTGTGTACCAGAGTGGAAAGGGTGAGAGGATGGGAAAGGGGGACTTAGAGAGCCTGTGACATGAAGATAGTACAGATTGCAAATGTGCACTGCCAAGGTGCATATTTGACAGTGCAAATATGCACTGTCATACCCTCGCATGCCCATCCCATTGGCTTGACATCTGCAATGGGAGGGATCAACTTCTATGGGATGAGCCCTCCTGTTGTAGAATTGCCAGGCAGTTATTCCTATTTTAAAGCTTATATATAGGCTGGAGGTGCAGCTCAGTGGTAGAGAACTGATCAAGCATGCTCAAGGTCCTGAGTTCCATCCCTAGCACCACCAAAAAAATGTACATGTACTACTGGGAAAACCATATATAATCCAGAGTTTTCTTTGCATTTTGTATTGTAGGGCAAATAAAAGCTTGATATTTTAACTCACTGCCCAGATATATAACTTTTGTAACACTTGGAGATTTATTAGAATAATTAGTGGCAGTTTGGTCATTATGTCACCAAGAATCTCTTCATGGAACAAAGGAATCAGCCATGTGATTCCTTTTGGTGGCTCCAATTATAAGCAAAATTCAACTCCCTTCCCACCCTCTCTTGGATCCCTAATTTGATTCTTTAGTCCATTTTTATGTACTACTTGAGAAAATTTCCCTAAAGTTGGAGTGTGGTAGTGGGTAGATCTTGAATGTCCCAAGCACTGAAAATGTATCTGTGGCATTTATCAATTGTTTCAGGCAGTAACTCCCACCTGAAACCTAGAGAATAGTGACAAAGGGAAAAATGATCAAGGGACATGGATTCTAAACAGAGAGGAGAGGGGCTGGGATTTTCAGGAGAACTTGGTGAGATCCATGGGGTTTAAAACAATCAGGATTTAAAGAAATGGATTATCGTTATCTTTTCGGTTTAAATTACCCTTCATTTCAAACTTCCTGGATATTTGCTTGAGTTTCATTTTGTGCGTCTGGCTTTTTGCTAATAAATTTGATAGTAATCTCTAAATTTTTGAGTTATTATTCCAGGGTAAGTTGTTTTTGTGTTTTTCTCTTTTATTGTTGGCATTTAAATTGTCATTCCATGCTACACACACACACGCGCGCGCGCGCACACACACACACACAAACACTTCCACACACTCACATTTTTGTGGCCTAATAAGGTATGAGGCAGGGTCCTCTCTTACTGATCTGTTTCATAAGAGAATGTATTTCTCAAATAAGCTCATAATAATCATACAGGTTGTATAATATGCTTTATTATTTTTATATTAAAAACTTATCTAAAAAAATCTAACAGAGATTAGTGATTTTGAATGTATATATTTGTAACATTCTTCTATAACAAGATTAAATTTAAAAATATTGCTTAAGAGCAAAAATCCCTTCCAAGTTTGTAATGAAAGCTTGAGGATGTGTTGAGTAATGGAGTCATAGGACTGTTGACCTCAGCCTTCATTGGTTAAACTATATTGCTTAATATATCCACCATAGTTCACTACCTTTTGGTGTGAGGAAGGACATGTCACTCAATTCCACGTGGTATAAATTGTACAAAACACCCTTTAGGTGTTGGTTTTGCTGTCATCTGTCCAAATGGCCATTTTCTTCTTCACACTCCCAGTTGGTGGTTTGGGTTCGACCTTTGGCAGGAAGCATTCTTGAGAGAAAAGAAGAGTGTCACCTCAGGAACCACATTGTTTTCTGCTCAACTTTTCTTGTTGCTGCTTCTGAATAGCCCACTCCATGGCTTGCCTTTGGAGGATGGCTCAGCAGATAGATGACCATGGCTCCTGACACTCACTCACTGCTGCTGACCGTATTGGCTCCACAGTGCCTCATGGTTTGGCTTTAGACAAGTTACTCAGTTTTCTTTTCTGTAAATAGGTAATCACACTGATGCCTGCCTCTTTGAGATTTTTTTTTCCTGTGATGATTAATACATGTTAAGAATGCTTTCATATAATAAGTACTCAATCCATTTATTATTTTTACTACTAGTAGTGCAAGTATTTATAAGTTTACTGTAACCCTGCAAAAATCTGCAAGTAGTTCATCATCATTAATGCACCACTTAAATTAAATTTTTGGTGCCTCGAAAGATGCCTGTTCTCAGTGGCCATAGTTTTACAGATCACTTGCATTCCAGGGATTTCTACATCTTTGTACAGTTCTCCACTCTAACTTTATGCCATCCGTATTTCTAGGTGTTTACCAGAAAGAAAGAAATCCTTACTTTGATGTCCCATGGGGACTTGAAATAAAAAATGTCCAAAGATCAACTAATTGTCCCTTTCTGATCCTTGTTTCTCCACTTAAAAGTTTTAACCTCTGTTGCTGCTTCTTTTCCTTATGACATTGCCTTAGGTTGAATATTGCCGCCACTCCCAAAAGTCTTGTCTGTTCTGTACCTTACAGTGTGATCTTATATGGAATAAGATCTTTGAAAATACAATTAGTTAAAAGGAGGTCACACTGGATTAATTTGGATCCTAAGTCCAATGATTTATAAGATGAGCATGTGAAGACACAGAGATACACATAGTTCAATGCAAAGATGGAAGCAGAGATGACAGTGGCCTTGTAAGTCAGAGAACTCCAATCATTTCTGAGAACCTCCAGAAGCTAGGGGAGGGTATGGGTCAACCCTGCTGACACCTTCGTTTTGTACCTGTGGCTTCCTAAACTGTGAGAGAAGAATACATTTCTGTTGCTTTTAGCCATCTCTTTTGTAGTAATTTGTTGTCTCTGCCTTAGGAAAGCAATATAGACAGACATTCAGCTGTCTATTATAAATGTAGAATTCTTAGAGCTACCCTTTCCTATGTTGTTTTGCTAGGGCTACCGTAGTGAAGTGCCACAAACTAGGTGCTTAAAACAAAGATGTAGCAAAGGCATGGTATCACATGCCCTATAATCCCAGCACTCTTGGAGGCTGAGGCAGGAAGAATGCCAGTTCAAACCCAGTCTGGGCAGCCTAGTGACTTAGTGATACCCTATCTCAAAATGGAAAAGAACTGGTGGTGCAACTTACTGTGAAGGCCCTGGGTTCAATCCCAAATACCACAAAATAAAACAAAAAGTCTGACATTTATTCTCTCACAGTTCTGGAGGCCATCAGTGCAAAGTAAGTGTCAGCAGGACCACACACCCACTGAAACCTGTGTGGTTTCTTTGCTTGCCCTGAGCTCCTATTTGTTTGCCAGTGGCTGTTGGCACTGCTTGGTTCCTAGCTACACAGTCCCAATTCCTTCTCCCCATGTGCCTGTCTTCACATGGTGGCTGTCTTATAGGGTGCTTATCCTACCCCAGTATAACCTCATCTTTCTCACATTAACTTCCCTAATTACATCAGCAAAAACCCTATTTCCAATTAAAAAAAGAGTTAATAATAAAAAGGACCCATTTCCTTAAAAAAAGATTTTCCAAATAAAGTCATATTCTGAGGTACAGAACTTAGAATTTTACTATCTTTTTTGGGGGGGAT
>PVJX010027030.1:0-25283 GCA_004027295.1 Dolichotis patagonum | reverse complement strand
TAAAAAGCTACCAACAACAAATGCTGGAGAGGCTGTCGGGAAAAAGGAACTCTTCTGCACTGCTGCTGGGAGTGTAGACTGGTGCAAACACTGTGGAGGTCAGTCTGGAGATTCCTCAAAAATCTGGGTCTGGAAGTCCCATTTGACCCAGCTATTCTGCTTCTAGGCATATTCCCAGAAGAACTGAAAACATCATACCGCAGCGATATATGTGCACCCATGTTTATAGCAGCACACTTTGTAATAGCCAGATCTTGGAAACAACCTAAGTGCCTATCAGCTGAAGATTGGATAAAAAAGTTGTAGTATTTTGATACAATAGAGTACTACTCGGCTCTAAAGAATGATCACATTGAGATATTTATAAATAAATGGATGCAACTAGAGACCATACTCATAAGCAAAATTAACCAAACTCACATTTGTAAATACTGTATAGTCTCCCTAGCGTGAGAAATGTTAAGAATACATAAGATTTTATGGTAATTATGATTCCCCATTACATAGTTTTGAAGCCTTTTAATGTTTTCATTCATCAATTGGAATGGTTTTATTTGATTTTATTATGTGTGATGGTATGAACAGCTGTTTTGAAGAAAACAAAATATTATGGCAGCCATTGCTGATTTAATATCATCTTGCTTTGAAGTCCTACCATTCTTTTATTCTTCTATTACCATTGGTTCTATCATGTTATATCTTACTGGGACTTTAATATATGTGATAGTATAAACAAATTTTTTATGGAAAATGAGATATTATAGTAACCATTGATCATTTTCTGTTATTCGGTTCAGAATACCCTGTAATTCTCTTTTGAATGGTTTTATAATATTTTGTTATGTTTGATATTATTGTATTTGAAGCCATGCTCAAGTATGGCAAAGAAAGAGACATTATGGTAGCTATTCTTAATATCCAGTTGTCTTGTTGTAAAGTGCTGTGTTGCTTCTGTTGTTCTGTTCTGATCTGCTTTGTTCTGTCCTCTTTTGTTTTATTCTCTTAAAAATAAAAAATAAATAAAAAAAGAAGGCAGGCATTCTTACAGAGCAGTGACTCTTTCCTAGGGGGATGGGAACTATCTAGGGTATCAATCCTCAGGATATGGGTGCATTTGTATGGTCTTTTGTCTTGAGGCCTGGTCCACAGCAGGAGACGTCAGCTTCCCAGGCAGTTTCCATGATTCTACACTGGCTCTATTGAGGACCTAATCCTATCTCACTTCCTATAATATTTCTGACTAACTCAGCTGCTTGCTACAATATCAGCTTATACTTATTAGGCTAGCTACTACCACAAATGAAACAGAAAATAGCAAGTATTGGCCAGGATGGGGAGAAACAGGTACACTTGTGTATTGTTGGTTGTTATGTTAAGTGACACAGCTGTTGAGAGAAACAGCATCCCAGTTCTTCAAAAAATGAAAAATAGAAGTCCTACCACCCACCAATTCCACATCTAAGTATATAGCCAAAGGAATTGAAAGCTGGGTCTTGGAGGAATATTTGTTCACCCATGTTCACAGCAGCATCACTTACAACAATTAAAATCAAGAAGCAATCCAAGTACTCATTGGTGGATGAAGAGTTAAACAAAAAATGGTATAGACATACAATGGAATATTACTGAACCCCCCAAAAGGACAGAATTTCTGACACATGAGTGAACATAGAGAACATGAATGTTAAGTACAATAGTTCAGTTACAAAAGGACAATGTATGTTTCCACTTACATGAGATACTTAGAGTAATCAAAATGATAAAGATGAAAGTAGAATTGTGGTTTTCAGGAACTGGGGGGGGAGCAGTTATTGTTTAGTGTTATAAGAGTTTCTTTACAAGTTAAAAATAGTTGCACTTTATTATGATAGAATATTATGAACTGTACACTTAACATGGTTAAGGTAATGAAGTTGATGTGTACTTTCTCACTGTAAGAAACTGTAAAATATATTTAAAGTCATTTCAACAGAAATTAATGAAATACATGATAAATTTGATGAAAAGTCTTGAAAAAACAGAAGAAGAAGACAAATAGAAGTGAAATAAGAGGACAACATGTAATTATTGGAAATAAGATGACTAGTATTCAGCTAGAATGAAATTGAAAAGTAAGTAGAAAGGGTTAAATTTTCAAAGAAATTGTATTTAAACTCTTAAAAAGCAAAAGAGTATAAGTTTCCAGAGCAAGTAACTACCACATTTAAAATAAAAGACCATGACCACACCCCAAAATTTGTCACTTTAAAATTTCTAAACACTGGTTTTAAGGGCTGACTGTAAAATCTTCAAGATAAAAAACCAAACATAGTAATAGGCAATTGATTCAGACTCAAAAATAATTTTATATTTTTCAACACAAACTAGAGACATTGAAGTAATAGCTTAAAAAGTCTAAGGAAAAATTATTTCCAACATAGAATTCTAAATAAAACAAAGCATCAGTTAACTATGAGAGTATAATAAAAACATTTTCAAACACACACAAGAATTCTTTATCTCTGTGCTTTTTGTAAAAGACGTTAGACCATGAAATATAACAAAATGAAGATGTAGGACAAGGAAGAAAAAGATAAAAAAAGTTGGGAGAGAACAGACTCAGGAAAGGAGGAAAGTAAAGGCAATTTCCAGGTTGGAAGTGAAGGAAGTGCTACACTGACAGCCATTCAGTTATCTCAGGAGCAACTGAACGAAATTCCAGAAGAAAGGTAGAATGGTTTTGGGGGGTTTTGTTTTGTTTTGTTTTTTTGTGTGTGTTTGTGTGTGTGTGTGCACGCGGGATCGAACTCCCGATCTCGCATTTGCCAAGCAGGGACTTACACTGCTGAGCCAAACCCCCGGCCCTGGCAGAGTGTTCTTGCAGCACTGGCTATGTGTGAAAAAAAAGTTCCAGCATTCTATAGCAAATTACATAATGATAGTTTACAACAGTTTATTATCCATTTTAAATAACTATAAGAAAAGACTCTAAAGCATATAGAAATGATAAATGAAGAAATAGAAATGCTAAGTGTCCTGATTTGGTCATGATACATTATATACATTTAATGAATTTTCATGCTGTACACCATAAAAATGTGCAAATATCATAGTACCAGTCTACCTTGTAGGCTTTGAACCTGTCACTTTATAAAATCATGTGAGCCAAATTTTAAAATAAAATAGTTAATATTATATATATATATATTATATATATATATATATATATATATATATATATATATATATATCCTATTGTATCTCTTTCTGGAGACCCCAACAGGTAGCCTTTAAGGCATAGGAGGAATAGGTAGGAATGAGTTGGCAAATTTTGTAACTTTTTTACATGTTTCAGCAATACTTAAATTTTTTGACTTCTATGTGCATCATTTCTAAAAAGAGAAAAACTAAATTTTTTACATGTAAAACTATTTGTTAGGTGAACATGTAGAGATTGCAAAACTTTGCAACCACTGTAGACCACACTAGAGCAGACGAAAGCTAATCAAGTTAGAGGCTAAAAATGAGAAACAGAGAAACATGGTGAAAGGAAAATCCAAAATATAAAGGCAAGAATAATCTTATAGTAATTAGATAAATATTAGTTAAGCTAAAACTCATGGAGAAAAAATTATAAGGAATCATCCCATTTAATTGTCACAAAACAGTAATTTACCAAAAATATATAGTTTCCATCAATTGGTATGTATCTAACAACCAAGCTTCCAATTCTATCAAGCAAGCAAGCACTATCATGTTACTGGAAAATCATTTCAGAAATATTAAGCAACATTTGTTAGAAACTGATGGACAAAATACAAAAAAATTTAAAAATATATTCAGGGTGAGAATAGCAAAATTAAAAAATTCAATTTGGAATCATTTTTATGTACACATGACACATAAACTTTTTATACACTTGACTGTACCAAAGAGATTCTCAAGCAATTTCAACATCTCAATATTTCTTGTGCAATCAGTGTAGTAAATTTAGAATGCAGCCACAAACACTGACCAACCCTTCTCATTACTCCCTTCCCACTCATCCCCAGGCATCTGCAAACATAAAAATATACTTTGAAAAAAAGTTACATGAGAAAAAGAGGAAATCAGAATTTTAAAAATTTTAATTTGCTTAAAATTAAAATACCAAAAATGTAGACTCAAAAAATCAAGATAATGTATTATAGGCAATACTGAGACAAATGTATAATTATAAATTCAGTTACTAGAAAAAGAGACAAAACAGTCAAATGTTTAGTTTAAGGATGTAGAAAAAATAATGAATTAAATAAATCTAAAGAAAAAGATAATTACAATAAGTGAAATACAACAAATAATAAATTATGTTAATGATAATGACAAGTATTAAGTATAAATATTTACAATAATAAATATTTTTAAAAATAAATAAGCTATAAAAGAGTTCAGTAAAAACGACAACCAAAATTAGGTCTTGTTTTGTTTTGTTTTGTTTTTTTGGTACCAAGGATCGAACTCATGACCTTGCACTTGCCAGGCAGGCGCTTACTCCACTGAGCTAAATCCCCAGTCCCAAAATTAGGTCTTGAAAATATTATTAAAATACAAACCTCTGGTAGCTGTAATCAATCAAAAGCAAATGAAAAGGGACCATCATAAAAGAAATAGAAAAATAAGTGATACAATTAAAATTTTAAAAATTATAAGATCACAAACAGCATAAAAACTTTTTAAGTCAATAAAATGAAAATTTCCATTAAATGTACAATTTTAATGGAAATATGAATTTATTGTATTGTCCAGAGCATTAATAGAAAACAAACAGCAGTAAGCCAACAGAAACAAATGAAGACGGTAGTTCAGATATACTTTGCTTAGCTACTCAAGAAAAGGACACATGACTCGATCGTTTTATGGCTAATTTTAGAGAACAAATACACACTCTCTGAGGACATTCAAAAGAAAAGATTCTCATCAACTCCTGAGTCCTTCCCTTAAAATGTTTATATCAAACCAGAGCAGGTAAGGTTAAAAGACAAAACACCAATGTTGTCTGTGGACAAGAGCAAATATTCTACATAAAATCTAAAAATTAAAACATTCTATGGATAGTTTACATTGATGCAGGTTGTAACAAGGCTAAAACTGTAAGGATGATTCACTGTTTAACAACATATTAAAATAATTTCTTACATAAAAATTAAAGTTGGAATCCATATGATTATCTCTTTAGAATTTTTAAAGTACATACTCTCACTGTGAACTCCAGTATATGTAAAGCAATGAAAGGGACTCATTTGATTCTCACTTGATGCTACAAAACACTAACACAGATTCTAATTGGCTAATGGGTATGAAGAAAAAAAAGAAAATCCACAGGAAAGTTCTGGAAGGCCCAACTGTCACCCTTATATGAAGCAATAATATCCTTGAACCCTTAGACACCAGGAATGTTTCCTGCTCACCCTACAATAGGGTAGTATACAAATATAAAGATGATATAATCAGTGTGATATGAAGTCTCAGTCTTTAGCGTCCCAAGCAGTGTTGGCACAGGGAAGGAGAAATAGCACACAGTCATGAATAAAAGCACACACCAAAAAGTGAGTCTAAGGAGAAATTAACATAAGAAACAACTCAACTGATATGCCCCATTTTTTCCCTGTGAAGATTCACTGGCCCCAAAGCAGAATAAAATTTCTGATGGTTTTTGCAAAGTGTTTAATACAATTGCCTATCTATTTATATTTATTTATTTTGCACTGTTTTGGCGGAAAAGACCAAACTCTCGGGACTTTTCACCCAGCTTCATGGGACTCTTGACTGTCAGTCTGAGAGAAGTGACTTTCTGAGAGCTGGCCCCAGAGGACACTGCCTGCATTGTGGAGAATCACAGTGTTCCTGACAGGCTTAGGAGGAACTGATGCATGAGGAGAAGCTGTTGCAACTTGGATGCATTGAGGGTTAAACCCTTTCTTTACCAGGACCTTCACAGTGCATCTTTGACCTCCCCATTTCCCTGTCTGTACACAACACAGCTTGGCAGGGGGTAATGACTATGTAGACCATGGACATAGTATGTTCTGCCCAGGGAAGTATTGGATTTTGTTGTGAGGCAGATGATAGAAGCACAGCCATCGTGGATGATGACCACTGAGAGGTGGGAGACACAGCCAGCAAAGACTTCTCCTGCCTTCTGCTGAAGCAACCTTAAGGCCGGTGGAGGTGATAAGGACATAGGAGACACAAACTAGGTCCATGAATAGAACAAGGAACAAGTGCTGATGTAACCTCACTGATGGCTGGTTACATTTGTGCAAAATGCTTCATCAGAGGTCCCAGGTCACAGAGGTAGTAACAAAATCATTATAACAGAATACATTAAACACAGATGTTACCTGGAAAATGGCCTCGACAAGGTGATTTCCAGCAATACAGTTGTCACCTGGGCACAGGCCTTCTCACCAACAGAGTGAGCATAGATGGCCGCATAATAGTCGCACAGCATGGCTAAAAGGAGGAAAGAGTTGTGGATCACAAGGTGAGACAAAAGAACTGAGCGATTTTGTCTTCAGTGGCAATGGATTTATGAAGACACAGGAGCCCGGAAACAATGTGCAGAGTGATAGCCATGATGTAGCAGGGATCGAGGTAGCTCCTACCAGGGCACATGACTGTAACAGCCTCACCTTCTGCCCCACCAGTCTTGAGCCCTTGTTCCTGTGTGTATTCCCACCAGCATGATCTGCTACAATCTGGTTCAGCTGTGATGACCCCACCAGAACTGAGCCAGAGCAGGTACCATAATCTTGAATTTCCAAAATGCAAGCTAAATAGTTTCCTTTATAGAGTTAGCTACCTCGGATCTTCTGTAATAGTGACAGAAAGCTGACTCATACACAATTGCTGTGCACCAAAGAGAAAACAGAGTAGAAGAGACAGTAGGGCACGGCAATTAAAAGCATGCATTTTGAAGCCACACTGCCCCAAATACAACCTTGTTTCCTCCAGTTCCTAACTGTTAACTTTTCTGTCTCAGTGTCTTTATTTAAAAAATGGGCTCAATGATAGAATTTTGTTCTCAGAGTTCTGACGATTCAATTAATTAATATGTCTAAGTGTCAGGAGACGGTGGGCAAAACATCTAGTAATAGTTACAGAGTAAATTATGTGTGTGTGTGTGTGTGTGTGTGTGTGTGTGTGTGTGAATTTTCAGCAGAGATACTAAAGAAGGGAACTCAACTGGGAAGACTTCCAACCACCACTGCAGAAAGGGAATTGGAGACATTAAAGATAAAGGGCAATGATTTTAAGTAGCCTGCATGCATACAATTTTATTGTTTATTCAAAAGACTCTAGCAATTGACTCCTGTTTTTTTCTATGAGAAGAGCAATAAAATCTAAAACTGGTCTTTTTTAAAAAATTACTTTCATTGGTACAATTTAGGTATACATAATGATCACATTCATCATAGGGAATTTGTACCTGTACATGATATATCTCGACTCCTTTTTTTCCTCCGTTTCCCTCTCCTCCCTTCAACTCCTTTTCTACTCCTTATTAACAAAGCCTTTGCTTATATTTTATCCTTATTTTCTCAAAGTTTTTTCTTATCTTCCTTCCTTTCTCCCTCTTTTCTCCTTAGTTCCTCTTCCCTTTTGAATAATTTTTTCCTATTTCACAATTTCTATTACACATTTTGGTTCTTATTTACACTTTCACTTTGTCACATCAGAGAGATAATATGATAATTCACACATGTGCTTGATTTATTTCACTTAAGAATATTTTCTCAAGATGCATCTATTTATCTATAAATGTTTCAACTTTGTCCTTCTTTATGGCTAAGTAGTGCTCCATTGAATAAAAAAGCATTGTATTAAAAATGGATATCAAGCCAAGAATTTTTTTACTCATGAGTTTTATCCCTGGTACCAAAAAAATGAATATCTTCTCTATCCATTCATCTGCTGATGGGCATTTAAGGTTTTTTCAAGATTTAGCTATTATACTAGGAAAATACACTATTTATAAATGTGAGTTTGATTTATTTCATGTATGAGTATTGTCTCAAGTTGCCTCCATTTATCTATAAAAGCATCAAGATTATCTTTTTTATAGATGAGTAATATTCCATTGTATAAATATACCACATTTTTTATCCATTCTGCAATTGATAAGCATTTGGATTGTTTCCAAGATTTAGCTATTATAAATTGTGCTGCTAGATCTTGTAACCTGAGCAACCATTTCTAAGATAACACTATACAATATATTAACTAGTGTTAATTTCTTACTTTTTTTGAAATTCTGTAATGTTTCTATCATTTTTTTCCATTTTTCTTTTTATGGTGCTGGGGATTGAACTCACAACCTTGTGCTTGCCAGGCAGGCACTTATGCCACTGAGCCAAATCCCTAGCCTCCCATTCTGCTTTTTAAAATAAAAAAGTCTTAAAATTTTAGCTATTATAAACTATGCCATGATAAACATGGGTGTGCATATATTGTTGTGGTACACTGCTTTTAACTCTTTCAAGAAGGTACCAAGAATGAGAATAGCTAGGTCAAATGGGATCTCTACACTCCCACCAATAGTGAAGAAGGGTTTCTTTTCTCCTATATCCCTGCCAGCATTTGTTGTTGGCTGATTTGTTAATAATAGCTATTCTTTCAGGAGTGATATGGAATCTCAGCATTGTTTTAAGAGAATATTAGAAAATGTGAAGATATCTCTTGCTCTTGGGTAGGAAGAACCAACACAGTGAAAATGACCATACTCTCAAAATTATTATACAGATTTAATACAATCCCAATCAAAATACCATTAGCATACCACATAAAATTAGAGAAAACATTCTTAAATTTATTTGGAGCCAAGAGAGACCTAGAGGAGCAAAAGCAATTTTGTGGAGCAAATGTAAGGTAGAGGGTATCACAATCCATAATTCGAAATTATACTACAGAGCTACTGTAATAAAAATAGCATGGCCTTGACAAAAAAATAATAAACATGAGGATCAATGGAACAGAACAGAAGATACAGAAACAACTCCAGACACACTTCAGTCACTTTGTCTTTGACAGAGGGGCCAAACACCTTCACTGGAAGAAACACAGCCTCTTTAATAAATAGTGCTGGAAAACTGCCTTACCACATGCTAAAGACTAAAACTAGACTCATGTACATCACCACACACTAAACTAAAATCTAAATGGATCAAAGATATAAATATTAAAACAGAAACACTAAATCTAATAAAAGAAAGAATAAGTAGAACACTTGAAGACATAGGTAGAGGCAAAGACTCCAGTCACAAGGAAAATATTACAAAGAATCAATAACTGGGATCTCATCTTAATAAAAAGCTTTTGCACAAGAAAAGAAATCACCAACAGAGTGAAGAGACAACTCACTTAATGGGGAAAAATTTTAGCCAATTGTTCCTCAAAGGACTACTATCTAGAATATTTAAAGAACTCAAAAGATCAGGCCTCCCACCAAATTTAAAGCCCTGATCCAAAAATGGGCATCTAAAATAAATACAAACTTCTCAGATGAAGAAATACAAACAACTATAAATATATGAAAAATGTTCAGCATCACTGCTCATCCGAGAAATGCAAATTAAAACTGATCTTAAGGAGAGAGTAACCCCAGGGAAGAGGATCGACTCATTTATCTACTCATCAAATATTTTCCCCCTTGTATGTCATGGTCTATGGAGTTGGTTGCTAGTTCATACTAATTGCTCAATAATTATTTGTTAAATGACTAGTGAATCAAAAGAGTCTTGGTATCAGATGTATCACTTAGTTAATAAGACAGAAAGATAAATAGGAATAAAAAGACAGAGTAAAGGACACTGTGATGGAGATTAGTAGGAGTGCAATGAAAAGATAAAGGAAGGGCTAACTCATTCTTAGAGTCAAAAAAGCTACCAGTGGGTCATTATCTGAGACAATGAGATGCGTATGTCTCAGGGGACATCAAGTTAGAGGAGCCATAATTTCTAAGAGCCAGATGTAGCACCAAGACTGTCATTTTAGTAGTCAAACATGGAGGCTCTGGAGCCTGAGAGTTAACCTTGGGCAAAGTCTGAATCCCTCTGCAACACCATTTCCTCCTCTATATGAAAGATTACTTTAGCCCTTATCTCATAAAAATATTTGAGGCTCAAAATGTACAAATCATTGAGCCAAGTGACATAGCACCATCTCAAAAAATGCTGGCCACAGTCATTGCTGAGAGTAGGGAAGATGGTGTCCCATGTAGGAAATAGACAGTTGTTCTGAGGGTCCAGGGCCATGGGCTTGTAACAACTTTAAAGAGGCTGCAACTTTGGGATCTATTGTAAAGAAGAAAAAGAAACCCCATTGTGACCCTGGGGTTGGAAAGTACCTTGATATATGGGATTTTCCAAAAACAAACTTTGGATTTTATTAAATTGAATGTGTCATCATGTACTTCCTAGTATTGTGTGAGTTGATTTCAATGAGCCTCCATTAGTTCTTTTCACACCGTGCAGGATTATACTGAAGTGAATCACATCCTTTCTGTGCTTCTGCCACTGCACGCTTCCAACTGTCTTCTTATCAGGTTATTTGCACACGGGAGCCCTTACTACTCAAGAGGGCATTTCCCCAGCTCTTCTCTGAAACTCCTCTAGCAGCAGTGAGGAATTCACCTGCACTGCACGAAGAGGCCAGAATTTGCATGAAGGTTGTTGTTTTTGTTTTCGCTACTGCCTCATTAAATCCATTTTCTTAAAAAAAAACGTTTTTTAGACCCTGTATTACTTACAAAGAGCCTATTGTGACCCTAAATCCCACTTTTTTTTGCATTAATAAATCAGGGCATTTTGTACTTTTAAAGATACCCTATGTCCTCTTTTTCTGAGGCATTATATTTTACATTTCTCCCTGAAACCTACCTGCTTCTTCCTGCCAGCTACAAAGAAATTCCCACTGTTTGTTTCCACTTAAGTCTTATCTACACAAACTTTAAGAATATATGCATTTCTATCAAAATAGTCATTTATCTTTACAATTATTATCTATTTTTAATATATCTATGATAAAGACTCTTCACTTTTAGTGGCTCAAATGTTGGAGGTAAAGCTTTCAAACATTTTGAAGCCAAAAATAAAATTATATTCTTCTTTGTAGAGGAAGTGGTTCACATAGACCGTTAGAGAAGTGCATGTCCGCAACCCAAGTCAGCACTCTGGGAGACTGAGGTAGGAAGATTGCAAGTTAAAGCCCAGGCTGTGCAATTTAGGTACTTTGCAAGACTCTGTCTTAAAATAAAAATGGGCTGGAGATGTAGGTCAGCACAAAGGCTCTAGGTTCAATACCCAGAACTGATAGAAAACATGTTATGCAGTTTTTCTCATATATGTGACTCTCGGTTCCTCTCTATTGTATTACAGAGGCCAATATTTACGTCCACCCACTGCCACACACATGTTTGGCTTTTTCTGTATATGTCTGAACTTACCATGACAATTCTCTTTGGTTTTCTTACATGTTTGCATCCTGTGAACACAGGTACTGACTGCCTTTGTTCCTGATGATTATTTCAAAGATGTTTTTATTTAGCCAACACACCTGGAAGACAGATACCCTCTCCCTCTGGAGCAAAGATCAGGCAGGTTTACTGCACATTATTATCACCTAAGGTTCCACTTTTCTAATGTAGCTCTCTGCAAGGTGCATTACCCTCTCCACATACAAACACACATGCTTTCAAGTAAAATCATAGAGATTTACATTTCCCAGTGATATTTGCAAGATAGGGGAGAAATATATAGAAAGTAAAATAATTCAGAAAAATACCACATCCATAAACTCAGCTATGTGATGGACTGAGGCAGCAGCATTGCAGGTTCACAAGTAGCCAAAGCAATTTAATGAAACCCTTTCTCAGAAGTTTAAAAAAAATGGCTGGATATGTAATTCAGTGGTAGAGCACTTGCTTAGTGTACATCAGACTCTTAATTCAAGAAAATAAAAAAGAGAAAAGAAAAGAAAAAAAGAAAAGAAAAGAAAAGAAAAGAAAAGAAAAGAAAAGAAAAGAAAAGAAAAGAAAAGAAAAGAAGGCAAGGGAAGGAGAGAGGAGGAGAGGGGAGGGGGAGAAAAAAATGGCTGCAGGAGGAGAGAAAAATTCACATATAAAGCTAAAAGATTCCCCATCCACACCTCACTCCCAATCTCCTTCTTTTATTAGCACAATCCTGCAACAAAGTTCACAACCAAAGGAGAGAACATTAGAGAAATTACTCCTGGGGAATTGAAGAATCCTGAAAGAAAATTCCTACAGATACTGACATCTAGGTACTTCCCAATTAAACACAACTTGTGCCTCAACTTCTCTCTACACATACATATACAGGGCTTTCAAGAGGCTTTCTTAGAGCCTCTTTCTTAGCCATGAATAGACAGTTAGGGTGGTGGGTACCATAAAAGACGAAAACAAATAAATAGATAACAATAAGAAAATTGATGGGGGAGAGATGATGCATTAAGCAGGAGAAAAGTTTTAAAATATATGCATATGTTTACACATATTTAATACCCTCTAAGAGATGAGAGAATAAAGTATGTCTCTGAAATGAAGACAAGCTTCCACAAAAAGAAAAATTTGAAAAATAATATATTTTTGGCATTAGTAAATCCACACACTGGAAGGAAATTTTGAGAAAGTCTTCTAGAAATGTACTAAAAAGAATAAAAATGGTTACAAAAATAGGAAAAAATGGGTAACATGATGATGGATAGAACAGATATAATGAGCATCGCAGAAACCCGCCGAAGGCTTCAGCTGCCTGGGACCATGGTTTCTGGGCCCACCTTTCCACGGGGAACATAGGAATCTTGGAATACAGTGAACTACCGTGCTGGCTGGATGAGAGACTCAGGAACCCCTCACCCAAACAGAAGACCTCAGCAGGCTCCAGTCAGTGTGGTGAGTTTGTCCCCTAAAATAGAGGTCTGAGGTGGGAAAATAGGAGCCAAAGTGAAACTCCCTCCAACTGTAAGACATTGGTGAACCTGGCAAGAGAGTGGGTAACACCCTCCTCCACACAGAGAACATCAGACAGGTTGAGGAGTGTGCTAATAATTCCCCCTGCAACTTAGAGAATATTAAAAGAACTTATGAGACCCCCCAGTGACACAGTAGGGCCTCAGCTGACACAAACACTACAGCTGGGGAGAACTGGTGACCTGCAACAACCTGAAGATATAACAGCAGCAGAAAGTAAGAGATGCCCTACATCAATACTTCTAGGCTAGTTGTCCCAGAAAGAATATAGGACTCACCCAACAGGCCCTGTAGGAGGAATTCAGGAGAATGGATTTCCTCTTCATTGTGGTACCCAGCAATTTGAAAAACATAAACAACACAGTAGGACCCTAAAACACACACTACAGAAAGTTGTGACTGTTGGGATAGAAAGACCAGATATTTACCCAAATGGTGAAAATGAATAAACAAAAAGGCAAAATGGAATCCCAAACATCTAGTCCATCAGGAGCAAGTACAGACAATAATGAAATAGAGGACCCTAAAATTCATACACCATAAATCTCTGAAAAGATAGCAAATGAAGTAAAGAAGCAAATCCATGAGGCTACAGAGGAACTCAAATTAGAAATAATGTCTTACGTAAAGAGAAAAGTAACAACCTTAGTAAATGAGTTGCTCAACATAGTTAGAGAAGAAATAGATAAAAAAATACAGAAGTATATACCCAGACATGTAATAATTAAGATCTCAGACATACAGCATAAAAACAGAATGCCAGAAGCTGTTAGGAAAAGACACAACTCACCTATCAAGGAAAGCCTATTAGAATCATGGTAGACTTCCCAGCACAATCCTTCAGGTTAAGATGAGCTTGAAATGAAGAATTTCAAGCCCTAAAAGAAAACAACTTTCAAACAAAACTGATGTACCCAGCAAAACTGTCTTTCAAATTTAACGGAGAAACAAGATACTTCCACGACAAAGAATGACTGAAGAAATTCATGTCCACCAAACCAACCTTAGAAAGAGTGCTGAAGGACATTCTAGATAGAGATAAAAATGACCACAATCTCCAGAACAACAACAGAAAGAAATCACCAGACTGGACAAGAAATTAAACAAGAGAGAAAAGCACGAAACTAACAACATGGCAAAAGCAGGAACATAACATGGCAAAGTCAAGCCAGTACATATCAGTGATATCCATAAATATAAATGGGCTCAATTCACCTATCAAAAGAAACAGGTTGATGGAATAGATCAAGAAACAGGATCCCACAATACGCTGTATAGAAGAAACTAATCTGACTCAAAAAGAAACTCATAGATTAAAAGTCAAAGGATGGAAAACAATATTCCATACAACAGGAACTCAGAAAAAAGCAGGGGTAACTATTCTATTTGCAGACAATGTGAGCTTCAAACCTAAAATTATTAAAAGAGATGAAGAAGGTCACTACATACTCATAAGTAGAACAGTTCAAGAGGAAGAACTAACAATTATAAATATATATGCACCAAACACAGGAGTACCCAACTATATAAGAGAAATACTAAAGGACATGAAAAACCAAATACACAAGAACACAATTATTACAGGGGACATTAACAGCCCATTGTCACAAAGAGATAGATCAACTAGACAAAAAGTCAGCAAAGAAATAATAGAACTGAATCATATCTGGGAGCAATTGGACTTAGTAGATGTTTACAGAGTGTCCCACCCAACCACATCAGAATACACATTCTTCTCAGCTGCCCATGGGACATTCTCCAAAATAGACCATATATTATCCCATACAATATTCTTAAGTAAATGCAAAGGTATTGAAATTATTCCATGCAAAATATATTGCCATAGCATACTGAAATTGGAAATTAATGGTAAAAGAAATTGCAAAACCTGCATGCATACATGGAAATTAAATAACAACCATTTGAACAACCAGTGGGCTACCGAGAAAACTAAAGAAAAACTAAAGCAATAACTACAATTCAATGAAAATACAGAAGCAACATATTGTAATTTGTGGGATAATGAAAGTGGTCTTAAGAGGGAAATATATAGCAATAAATTTTCATACCAAGAAATCAGAATGAGCACAAATAAACAACATAATACTTCATCTCAACCTTCTACAAAAAGAAGAGCAAGTTAAACCCAAAGCTCATAGAAGAGAGGAAATTGTAAAGATTAGAGCAGAAATCAATGCAATTGAAACTAAAAAAAAAAAGAAGAAATAATGAATCAAAAAGTTGGTTTTTTGAGAGAATAAACAAAATTGACAAACCCCTATCTAACCTTATCAAGAAAAAGAAAGAAAAAACCCAAATTCATGCAATAAGGACTGAAAAGAGAGAAATTACTACAGATCCCATGGAAATTCAAAAGATCATAAACACCTACTTTGAAAATCTCTACTCACATAGAGAGGAAAACACAGAGGAAATGGACAGATTTCTAGAAACATATGAACTACCAAAGCTCAACAAAGAAGATATAGCAATTTTGAAAAGCCTGATATCAGCTATTGAAATTGAAAACATAATATCAGCTATTGAAATTCAAAACATAGTATCAGCTATTGAAATTGAAAACATAATAAAATCTTACCAACAAAGAAAAGTGCAGGTGCTGATGGATTCACGGCTGAATTCCACAAGAAACTTAGAGAAGATTTAATACAAATACTCCTTAAACTCTTCAATTAAATTACAAAGAAAGCAGTCCTCCCTAAATAATTCCTGGTGGCAAGTGTAGCTCTCATACCAAAACCAGAGAAAGACCCAACCAAAAGGAGAACTATAGGCCAATCTCACTAGTGAACACTGATGCAAAGATTCTCAATAAAATACAGGCAAATAGAATGCAGCAAATCATCAAGAAGATTATACATCATGACCAAGTGGGGTTCATTCCAGGAATTAAGGGATGGTTTAACATACGCAAATCAATAAATGTGATACACCATATCAACAGAGACAAAAACGGAAACCACATGGTCATCTCAATAGATGCAGAAAAAGCTTTCGATAAGGTCCAACACAGGTTCATGATAAAAACCCTTCAGAAATTCGGAATACACGGTGTCTACCTCAACCTTATAAAGGCCATCTATGACAAACCAACAGCCAATATTATACTAAATGGGCAAAAGCTAAAAGCTTTCACTTTAAAATCAGGAACAAGACAAGGATTTCCACTATCACCAGTCCTTTTCAATATAGTTCTGGAAACACTACCCAGGGCAATCAGACAAGAGAGAGAAATAAAAGGAATAAAGATAGGAAAGGAAGAAGTTAAATTATCACTATTTGCAGATAACATGACACTCTACATAGAAGACCCAAAAAACTCCATTAAAAGACTGCTAGAGGTAATAAATAAATTCAGCAGTGTAGCTGAATACAAAGTCAATGCTCAAAATATCAATAGTATTCCTGTACACACACAAGAACCTCACCGAGAGAGAAATGATGGAAATATCGCCCTTCACAGTAACATCTAAAAAAATGAAATACTTAGGAATCAACCAAACTATGAATGTAAAAGACCTATATGCTGAAAATTATACTACATTAAAAAAGGAGACTGAAGAGGATATTAGAAAATGGAAGGATGTTCAATGCTCTTGGCTAGGAAGAACCAACATTGTGAAAATGGCCATACTTCCAAAACTGTTATACAGATTTAACATAATACCAATCAAAATACCATTGACATACCTCAGAGATCTAGACAAAACACTTCTGAAATTCATTTGGAAACAGAAAAAAATCTAGAATACCAAAGGCAATTCTGGGCAACAAAGGCAAGTCAGGAGGCATCTCAATTCCTGACTTGAAACTGTACTACCAAGCCACAGTGATACAATCAGCATGGTACTGGCAAAGAAATAGACCTGAGGATCAATGGAACAGATTAGAAGATGCAAGTATAGGTACAAAGACACTCAGCCACCTGATATTAAACAAAGGGGCTAAACATGTTTACTGGAGGAAGGATAGCCTCTTTAATAAATGGTGTTGGAAAAATTGGCTCTCCACATGCAGAAGACTGAAACTGGATCCATGACTAGCACCATGCATAAAACTAACATCTAAGTGGATCAAAGACCTAAACAATAAAACAGAAACACTAAATTTACTGGAAGAAAAGGTAGGTAGAAATCTTGGAGATATAGGGGTAGGCACAGAATTCATGAACAAAACACAAACTGCACGGGAAACTTCAGAGACTCAACAACTGGGATCTCATATTATTGAAAAGTTTCTGCACTTCAAAAGAAATCACCATCAAAGTGAAAAGAAATCCCATAGAATAGGAAAGAATTTAACCAGCAACCCGTCAGACAAAGGACTTATATCAAGAACATACAAAGAATTGAAAAACATCAAGCCCCCCAAATTCAAAGATCCTCTCCAAAAATGGGCAGCTGAGATGAACACACAGTTCTCAGATGAAGATATACAAATGGAAAACAAATACATGAAGAAATGTTCACCATCACTGATCATTCGAGAAATGCAAAGAAAAATAACAATGAGTTATCATTTCACTCCGGAAAGAATAGCTGCCATCAAGAAATCAACTGATAACAAATGTTGGAGAGGCTGTGGGGAAAAGGGAATACTGCTCCACTGTTGGTGGGAGTGTAGACTGGTGCAACCACTATGGAAATCAGTATGGAAAATTCTCAGAAGTCTAGAATTGGAAGCTCCATTCAACCCAGCTATTCCCTTCATGGGTATTTTCCCAGAAAAACTGAAAAGTTCATATCACAGTGATACATGTGCACCCATGTTTATAGCAGCAAAATTTGTAATAGCTAAATCTTGATAACAAACAAGATGCCCATCAATTGCAGAGTGGATGAAAAAGATATGGTATGTTTATACAATGGAATATTACTCAGCTATGAATAAGGATGATCTTGAGGCCTTCATAAGGAAATGGAGACAACTTGAGACCATCCTCATTAGTGAAGTAAATAAGAATCATATTTATAAATATCACATTGTTTCCCTAGTGTAAAAAGTAATAAGAAACATAGGAGTGATAAAACCCAAAATGTGTAATTGCTACTGTAAAAAAGAGAGGAAAAGAAAGTGCTATAAATGATATAACTGAATGTATAAGTGTGTAAGATAGATGACCATATTACTTTTTTTGTTAAATGGTTAAGCAGAACTGTTAACAGTCTCACTGTTTGAATGTCTACTTTGTATGCTTTAGTTTTGTAACTTGAACAACTATTTCCAATATGACAGTATATAATCTATCAAGTAGTGATTTGTTAGTATTTTTTTCGTTTGTTTTTTTCCTTTGGAATTCTGTATTGTTGCTACCCTTTTTTCTGTTCTGTTTTGTTGGGTGTTTTTCTCTTTAAATAAAATTTAAAAAAAAGAACAGATATATTGTCCAACAGGAAAATATATGAAATAAGAAACAAACAAAATCAATTAAAAATATTTTAAAATTCTTAAGAATAGATTTCAGATTGAGTGATTAGCATGGTAAAAAAAAAACAACAAAAGAAAAACCCCCACACATTTAAAGTCTTTGTTATGAAATAAAAAATCTGTAGGGATAAAGGCCAATGCTAAAAGCTTCCAAGAGAAAGAAAGGGAAAACATCATAATTAAAAGATTAGATTTCAAATGAAATTAGACAACCAAACTAGACACTAGAAAACAGTGAGGCAATGGCTGTCACAATTATGAGGAATTTATTTCTAAGCTAAACTAATATATCAAAAAAGCTATTTATAACATGTATAAATACTAGAAGCATCTTTCACAGGAGTAATACCTGTGTTCTTGTTCTCAGAAAGTTATTGAACAGGAGCTTCACAAAAATCAGGGATCCAGAAAACAGGGAGATTCATGGGTGAGAAACTGGAGTTCTGGGATTCTAGCTCTGGGGCAGTGCTTGAGAGAAACCCAACCCAGAATGAAGAAAAATGGGAAAGGATTCCAATATGATAATCTTAAAACAAAAAAAAAATCAAATAACTAGCAGGTTATATAAATAAATGTATAAGTGAGTAAATAAGAAAGACTTTTGGTAATTACTCAATATGTTTCAATACATGTAAGTCTATGGAGAGAAAGCTGTACAACTTCTGTGGAAAATTTGAGTGTTGATTAATTATAGGTAATTGAAAGCTAAACAAATAAAAGCATTGAATTATAAAAATTTAGCAAGAAAAACATGTACAGCAAGAGATACGTATTTAGAATAAACTGTGTAGTTGAGTTGTGAATATTTGCATACCATAATAATATATGTTCTGAAAATAGATTTAATTTTGACTGAGAGAGTGATAGGGAGGAAGTACATGGGTCTGTTTGTGTTCATGTGCATGCAGATGAGGTTATAAATGAGCTGGAAAGTCAAGAGGGAATATCTCACATTTAGGAATCAAGAAATACCATTACATGCATATTAACTATAATACAGTAGAAATATGGAAGTTTGTAGCAGTAGAAATATGGGGTTTGTAGTTGCTTCTAAAAAGCAATACTCAAGAGGTGAGAAAGAACAAACTTTTAAAATAATGTAGTACTGTTTGCATTTTTTATTTTATATTTGGAATATTTACCAAAAATATAATGAAATTTTAAAAATTAAGTATGACCATTGGAGGAATACAAGTAGTAGATGAACAACTTTCTAGCCAGACAATAAAAACAAATAAGAAATTAAATACAAGGCTGATAGAAAGCAAAAAGAAATCAGAAAATCTCACTAAATGAGAACATAAAGTATAAAGAGAGTGATATCCAAAAATTCATCTAGTTATAAGAGATATTAATGGATTAAGCTAGTTAATTGAACCAGGTTCTTAGGCTTCATTTTAATATTCTGACACTTCGCTATTTCAAAAATATGTATTAAAATAATCTGACATAGAAAGGTTGAAAACAAAGAAATTGAAATGGTATTCAGGCAAACACAGATAAAAAGAAAACTAATGATCTATCACTAACAACAGACAAAATATTATTCAAAGTGAAAAATACTAGTGACTTATAATATTGACAAAAAATTACTTTACCAGGACATATCCCATTCATGAATTTACAAAGTCCTAACAGCATAGCTTCAAAATGTATTATTGTATAAAAACCCCAATGAAACTACCCGGAGAAATTGGCAACTACCCCATCACACCAGGACATATACAATGCGATCAAAACTACAGTGCATTTAAATAATAATAGTTATTACAGGAAAACACACATTCACATTAATCCCATCAAAATATTCCCATGTGCTTTAAACACATTTATCCCACCGTTCTTACTACTTTCTGAAGCAGTTCTGGAAGTTTCCTTCACCACGTTGTCATGGCTGCTTCCATGTCCTGAATCACTTCAGATGTTCCCCTGTGGGAGAAGTGTTAGAAGTCCAGTGGTGGTGCCAAGGCTGGTGAAGGAAGAGGATGAAGGTGCGTCACAATATTTTCACAAGTCTGCCTTTCCATTGGGGGGCACTTGTTGGCAGCATTCACTATATTTTTATCAAACCTTAGAAAGACACTAAGAAAGTGGCCAGAATGATGGGATGAGTGTGTTTAAAGGACAAAAGAGTATTGGGGGGGGAATTAATGGCAATGTGCCTTTTGCTGTAATAATTTTTTAAAAAATTTAAACATTTACCACGTTTCAATAACTCCCTATAGATACTAATGAAGTTTTTTTGGGGGGGACTGACAATTAAATGTACTGATAAAGCTTAAAAAGGTAGAGTGACAACTAACAAGCTTGATCTAAAACTCTAGCCTTTCTGCAGAGAATGTTCACTTTTTTTAAGCACAAAAGTTGCCTTGACATTGATATTTTATATTCATGCACCACAATGTAATAAAATATCAACCAAAAGAAGAAAGTAACTAAAACTCCTCTATTGTCCTTCCTTTTAGTTCAGTATATTTATTTAATGGATACCTGTTAGCCATTGTGTGAAGCACTTTCAAGAATTTAATTACCTGGTCTTTGTAACAGTTGTTTGAAGTAGGTATTAGTACTCCTCACATTTTATAAGTAAGGAGACTGAGGCACAAAGAAATTTGATTTCTCCAAAGTCATATAGCTAGTGGCAGGGTGGGACATAAAATCCTGGGCTCTAAATTCAGGATCTAACTCCTGTATTAAGTTTATTCTGTTGACATAAAGATTTAAACTGTGTGTAAAAGAAGAAATTAAAATAGAAACTAAAAGCATACAATACCACATCTTAACAAAAGCCTTACATATTAAGACTAGTGAGATACATCCAAAGAAGTTCTCAGAAAGAAATTTATACATTAGTAAAAAATAATAAATATTTTAATTCAAGAAGCTTGAAAGAGAATAATAAAAGGAATCCAGAGCAGGAAGAAGTCAAAAATAATGAAATAGAAATAATTTAAATACAAAAGTAAAGAACACTAAAAAAACAGATTTTTTTTAAAAAGTTTGAATCTTTGAAGACATTAATTTAGAAATGAAAACTTTACTGGTCATAACTAAGAAAAATTAGAGGACACAATAAGCTAAAGAAGCAGAAAAGAGGAATCTAAGGACCGATGCAGAGTACCTTGTGCACTCTGGGAGACTGCAGAAACAGAATTGAAGGTTCCAGCCCAGCCTCGAAAACTTGGTGAATGAGGCTCTGTCTGAAAATCAAAAGTAAAAAGGCCTGGGATGTAACTCAGTGCAAAAGTCCTAGATTCAATCTTCAGCAACACATGCGTATGCACGTACACACACACACACACACACACACACACACAAAAGGAAGAAAAGAAGAAGAGGAAGAAAGAGGGAGGGGGAAGGAGAGAGCAGGAGAACATACCTGGATGTCCCACAGGCACTTTGGGAAGCTGAGGCAGAAAGATTGCAAATTTGAGGCTATCCTGGGCAATCTAGTGACTTAGCAAGATCCCGTCTCAAAAAAACTAACAAGCAAACAAGGAAAAGCATGTTGAACAACTTCATAATCGTAACCGGACCAGGAAGAAATAGAAAATTTACTAATGCAATAATCCTAATAAATGAAGGTATAGTAGTGAGAAACACGCAGGGCTCAGAGCATGGAGAGTGTGAAAAGGGTGTGAAATTTCTCCAGCATTGAGAGAAGTTGCTAATTGCAAACCTTGATTACCAAAAATAGATAAAGTAGGAAGATAATTACCAGTCAATAACAGATAGGTGGAAAACTAGCAAATTAAATTCAACAACTATAAAAAGACCAACTAGGGTTAGTCTTAAAAACATGAATGCACCAACATTAGAAAACCTATGAATGTGATTCACCCCTCACCAATTAAAGAATAAAAGGAATATAATTATATTAACAATGCAGAAGAGCAACTAGCTGAAAAATTAACCTCTCATTCATGATAAACTTACAAATAAGCCAGGAATAGATGGGAACTGCCTTGTTCTGATAACGGGACTTTGCCTGGCATCTGTAACAATCATCACAGTTAATGAAATGAGAAAGGCATTTAACTGAAAATCTGGATAAAGATAAAAATGCCTCTGTAACTGTTGGCATTCAATATCACATTTCAAAACCAAATGCAACAAGTCATAATAAATAAGACAGAAAAACCAGAATGAAACAAACAGAACTGCCAAAATTTACAGAAAATATAATCAGCAGTATTTTTCTCCCTTTTTTAGAAAAAAAGTTATATTCATTTCAGATTTTTTTAGTCTTATTTAGTTTAAACCTCTTATTTCAGATAAATATGTGATAATAATAACATTTTTTAAAGAAATCTGTCATTCTGCAGCTCATAATTTCAGTATCAGGGTTTCCTTTCGTTTCTCATGGGTTTCCACACCTATCCATAATTTCAAAGAGCTACCTATTTAAGTAGGGAAACAAGAAAAACTGTGACTAAAGAACATTGACAAATAAAGCCCAAGACAAACTGTTTGTTTCTAGGGCTTGATAAGACCTGCACCCAGCTTTACACCTCCCTGTGGGGGCTTTCTGTAGGATGGAGCATGGTCCTGATGAGGTTATGCATTGACCATTCCCAAGCAGTGGTAAAGACACCATGTATTTATCTCCCAGCTGTGAGACTCCTAAAGGCTTGTGAGTTTGAGTATTTCCAGTTTCTCTTGGGTAATAAATGCTTAAGGACCTTCAAAGAGATGATGTGGAATGGACTGAATGCCTGGCTACTACTCCATGCTTTTGTGTCTCTCCCAATTTACCTGGCCTCTTGAAGACATCACAAGAAACTTGTCTTGCTCTCAAGTATTTATTTCTCAGCATCCTTGAATTTCGAAAGAGAGCCTTTCCGTCTATTTGAGTATCTAAGAGAAAGACATAAACTGGGCACCAGATCAGGACTGACAAAAAAACCAAACTTCCTTTCCAGCATCTTTGGAAAGGCCCTTCTTGGGCTCATATGGAACCAGCAGGCAGAATAGGTGCAGTTTGTGCCTCCCTGCATGCACTTGATGTGTGAGAGACAATCAATGAGCATTTACTGAAGAAGTCAATAAATGAATGAACATTCAGATTAAAGGGATCACAGAAATAGATCTTTTGGCTCTTAGGACAGAAACCCTGGAGTGCGAGTGACTTGCCCAGTGAAGCAGCGTCCTTAAACATGGTTGGATTCAGAGGTTTTGTCTAAAATGATGATCAAGAAGCAAAATGTTATATTTGCCTCCTGAGCAGGGAAGGATCACATCCTGATGCTAAGGCTTTGTTCCTGTGTAAAACCCTAGATTTTTCTAAGTTCTATCTATGTGAGTGGGTTGATGAGTTTCTTTTTAATGAGATCCCCAGACATCCTGGTGTTTAGAGCTTGCTATCACTCCTTGGGGACCATCATTGCTTGGGGAGAGGGACCCCAGAGTTCTGGGGGCCAGGGGAATGGTCCTGGCAGACAGTCTACAGTCCAAGCATAAAGAAACAGGGCCACGGAGAGGCAAAGGAGAGCCTAGGGCGCTTTCTGTATGTCTGCTACTCCCAGATCTCACTGATCAGGAAAGCAGTTAACTGAAAGACCCTGGTAAGTTCTGCACTCCTCTTCCAGTGCTCTTCTTTGAAAATCTCTGTGTCTACAGAACAATGTGGTCTTTAGGAACAGTGATTTTGAGTTTGAGTTTCCTCTCCTGAATGCTGAAGGGCTCAACCCAGTCTAGTGACACATAAGTCATATTTCATGATGATGCAGTGGAGATTCTTGCTTTGTGACTGAAAGTGGCCTATGATCCTTGTGTAGTGGGATATCACTTCCTTTCTTTTTTTGGTGTAGGGGGAAAAATGAGTATGGAATACTGTTACAAAATTTAGGAATCAACATAAATAAAAGTACCCTGAAAAAGCCACTAGTGTTAGAATTTTAGACAGAGCTTTCAAAGAGCTTAACCAGCCAAAATATTATCTTCATACTGAGTGAGCCAGACAAACTAGGAACATCCAGTTGTCTCTCTATCCCATGTTATCACCTTCAGAGTATGTGCAGCCTGGGGGCAATAATAGGAATCTGACTCTTATTCAGTGAAACTAATTTCCCCCCCTCTATATGAAAAGGACATTCTCTCTGAGCACATTCCTCACCATCCCCATTTTCCTGTTCTATAGCTTTAGCAAAGACCAGGCATTGACAGGTCAATAAGTGGCTGGCAGGAGAGTTTCCAAAGATGGTGAACTGGTAGGTAGCAGGAGAGAGATCCTCTCTGAAAGAGACAGCTTAAATGCCAGAATTTAATACCCTGGAGAGACTCAAACAGAGAGAGATGGACTCTCTCAACCCAGGAAGAAACTAAAGTTAAAAAAACCACTCAGATATGAGGTCCTGGGGCTACCATTAGTGAAGCTAAGATCAGCAAGCATGGCGCCCTCCTTGAGCCACCTGAATTCCTGCCCAAAAGCGACCTGACTGACCAAACTGCGCTGATGCAACTGGCTTGAGCAGCTGGAGTGTGGAGCTAAACATCCCTGCATGTGGCTCCCCCAGACCTGACCCACCCAGAGGCACCATGAATTTGCGCTGCAGCTGTGCTGAAGTTGGAGGTCTGGGAGCCCAGCAGTTCTCAGGGACCGGCATCAACATGCAGTGAGTGATGGGAATAAGACCCTCCCACAGGAAAGGGGAAACTGACTGGAAGACATGTTGGATTTGGGCAGGACAGCCGTAACTCCATAAGGAAGTGGCTTCAGTTGGCTGCTCTCCTTGCCGAGCAGATTGGTGGAATCTGCTTGGATTGGGCCATGCCCCTGGCCGAGACCCAGTGGGTTGCTACAAACTAATTCCCTGAGCACAGCCGCACA
>PVJX010027029.1:0-25235 GCA_004027295.1 Dolichotis patagonum | reverse complement strand
TTCTGACAGATTCCTTTAAAAATTGCTGAGCAACATAGTGAATTTACATTTCATGTTTTAAGAAACAACAAACTTTTCTCCAAAATGATTTCTCTCTCATAATTTCACCAGCAACATATGATTTTTTCCAATCATCTAAGTAAATTTGTATTATCTTTTTTTATTATAACTATTCTAATCCATAATCTTTTTTTTTTTTTTTTGGAGACAAGTCTTGCTAGGGAGCTCATTACTAGCCTTAAATTTATAGTCTACCTGTCTCAGCCTCCTGAACACTGGAATTACAGGTATGCACCATCATACCTAGCTTCAAATCTATATACTCTTAAAGGAATTTCTCCTTAAACTTATTATACTCTAATTTCTACAGTATCTACTTTCACCCCTGTAAGGATCTAATTAAAAAAATCCTCTCCCTCCCCTAATTAGAGAATGGAGAATAACTGATTTAGAGAATGGAGTATATATTAAGTAAAAGATTCTTTAAGGCCAAAGAAAGCGTTATTCCAAATACATTCTCTGTGGTTAATCCAAAATATGCAATGCCTTCTTAAAGCCTTGGCTTCTTTAAGTGGAACAATGACAACGTAAAAGGGAATTATCATTTAATGAACTCCATGTAACCATATCTCACCAGGAAAACCATGTGCATTTCCACACATGACAAAAGAAACATGTATTTGTTTGCAGAAAATTGAAAACACTGAACAAAATAACAACTCATCATTTTAATTTTGGAAATTTAATTCAGTCTTTTTTCCTCATGTGTACATACATTTTGTCACTACTAAAACTATGCTTTATATGCTACTGAGGATCCTGATTTTAATGTGGCAACATCTGAGCATTTTTTCATGTTCAGAAATTGCAGACACAAAGCTTGCATAAAAGGTTGTTGTGAGGACACACCATAATTTAGCACTGTCTCTTATTCGATATTTTATAATTATTAACCTGTATCAGTCCTGCTGTAAAGCACATCTTTAGATTCACAACTGTGTTCCAAGTTCCATTTGAAAAAGACCCTGTTACACAGCCTTCTTCCAGAAAAAGGATAATAATTGGAGATCATAAGAATATTCTGCTAAGAAAGAAAAGACTTGAAAGATTATACCCAAATAGAAAGATTTCAAGAAGTGACATGAAAGAATTGGATGCTATGCAGCTTCAGAGACAAACAGTGGTATTCATTATAAGGAAGAGGTTTCTGTTTATTGTAGATGCCAAGAACAATAACAAATAAATAAATAAAATAAATGGAAGCATGCACAGAACAGAAACTTAACAGAACTTCTTTCTTACTTCATAACTTTAAAGACATTTGGCAGAAAATAGAGTCTATTCTCAAACCGTAAATCCTCAAAGAACACTTACATTTGAATCACTTCATGTGAGGAATGTGTCTAGCAAGCAGGTATACATCCATCATAACTGCTAGCCTTGGGGCACACTTTATTCGGTCTTAGTGGCTGTGGCTGTGATTCTCTCATGACAGAATAGAACCACAAGTACACAAAAAATTTAAAAAGAAACTAAATTCTCTAATATATCAATCAGAAGCTTGGCTTGGTAAAGATAGCCCATCTATCATTCTATGTTGGAAGAAGGAAAAATATGAGTGCTTAATTGAGCTGCCATGTTACTTTTAAGAACTTCTAGATCACTGATCATCTGCTGGGCCTATGGTTTGTAAAATATGTCCAGGATATATTTTCAGACAGTAAGTGAAAAAAAACAGGCATAAAAATATAAATTTTATAGTAACCCTTATGATGTCTTCCCAGGGAAGCAAAGCAAAACAAATTAGTAAAACCAACTGTCAGAGTGATCACCAACATCAGGGACACAAAGATGCAGGTAAACTCCTCAGAGGGAAGATGTACAAGGTACAGTATCAAGTGTGCATGTGACTATCCACTTAAACACAAGCAACTCCTGGAGAAATGTTCCCGTTTGTGCACTCTTTTGACCTTTCTCTAGTATACAGGCTGTCATAGTTCCGTAAGAATTCCAGTGAGTTTCTTTTTTTCTAAATAGCTAGGATTCTATCATAAAAAAAAATGAAATGTTTTATAAACTAGTCCGGTTAGGTTGCCATTTCACGTATTCAGTTACTAAAAGCTTGCTTCTAAATCTGAAATTGCTTCAGCTGTACTATATTCAAAGATGCTTTTTCCCCCCCTAGCTTCACATAGCTTTTATGTGGAACTTGTTACAGATAAATGTCAATGTGATCTGTTGGATCTCTGAAGTATGGAGATATGTGTAAATATTCTCACATGAAGTAGGCAGTAAAAATGGCTCTATTGATTTGCTGTGGTATTTTGAAATGAGAGAAAATTGAGTGATTGACCTCGTCATTTACAGAGATAGTCAAACTTTGTCTCACGTATTAGTTATGCTTTGAAGGAATATTTTTTATTTTCTATTTCCAAGTAGAATTTCAGCTATATGGGCAAGATAGGATAATAAGTTATACTGAAATTTTGCAATATGGAAAAGTACAGGCCAAATCAATAACAACCTCAATGAGATTCGGTGGGTTTTGTTGTAGAAACTGAATGTCCTTGCTGACGTCTTTTGAAAACTATGATCACTATTTCAATATCAATCTTTAGGAGGGGATACTCCTAGAGATTCTTAGATATATTCTTAGTGAAAAATCTTTAAGTATTATATGTTACTAATAAGTTATAGTTTATTTATCTCAGATACAAAAAAAATTTCCATGACCGTTTTCAATTGATGGTGTGGATGGATGTACACAACAAGTTATTCCAGTACAGCTTTCTTGGACCTCTCATAGAAAGCTAGAAGTTCTGATGATCAGTTCTGCTCAAATAATTACCAGAGACTTTGTGTAGTCTTTCATTTGGAGAAATCTAGAAGCCATGATGGCTGTAATGCAATTCCTATCTTACCAGGAATATCAGTTAAAATGCAATCTTATTTTTCCAACAAACAGAATGCAAAAGGAGAAATAGGGTCATCAAAATCTTAAAAAGTATATAAAATCTAAGCATCAGTGTGACTATATTTGGAGACATGGGTTCTACAGGATAATTAAGGGTAAATGAAGTTATCACTGTGGGCTCTAACGCATTAAGACCTCTGCTTACAGGTAGATGAAGAGAAACCGGAGAGCCCTCTGTGAGACAGGCAAGGCCACGGAAGGCGGCTATCTGCAAACTGGGAAGAGATGCCTCAGCCAAAAACCACCTGATTGCACTTTCATTTTGGATTTCAGGGCTCAGGAACTTAGAGAAAATGAATTTCTGTTGTTTAAGCTACCCAGTCTGTGATATTTTGTCATAGCAGACCAAGGTAACTAGTGCAATCAAATTACCTTTTTTTTTTTAGTCTGCTGAAAGTTTTAGATTTTGTTTTCAGACATGTATGAATGTTGGATTTTTATCAAATTCTTTTGTTTCCTTGACATTCTTGTATTTACTGACATAACAGCATGATTTTCTTTTTCATTCTGTTAAGATGCTGAATTACAACGACTGGTTTTTCAATGCTAATAATCTTTCTGTTTCTGGGACAAGTCCACCTGCTTGTGATACAATATGCTTTTCATGTATTGAATTTGATTTGGTAGGATTTTTGAACACAATAAAATTCGAGACAGACATTTCCAAAGGTGAGAATTATTCAATGGTGTCTCTTTAGAATTAAATCCAATCAAAAGGTTAGAGAACACTGACAGCAGCAGATCAAACTGACAATATTCTAGAGCAGATGTAAAATTTATGGGATTCTAGGATGGACTAAGGTTAACAATATGCTGATTCAGTTGCCTTTTGTTAGGAGAGTTTTGGATTTTCTTTCATTGCCAAGAGAGGCAATCTGAAGTGAGGGTAGGAGAGAGAGAGAGAGAGAGAGAGATAAAGGAGAGAGAGATAAAGGAGAGAGAGAAAGGAGAGAGAGAGAGAGAGAGAGAGAGAGAGAGAGAGAGAACGCAAAATACTGACTGACACTCAGCAATGGAAACAATACAGTTAATGTGGCCAGTATTTATATATCCTTTTAGCTAAATCATTTATCAATCTCTCAAATCTTCAACTGCCATTATGAAACTGCATCCAGAAAAGTTATGTTATAGGATGAAAGTAAGATAAATAACAGGCATAAATAAAGATGTTCTGCAAAGTAAACACCATAAACCAAAAGATTTTGAGGTCAAAAAATATTTTTAGGTGTAAAAGTATCTCGAGACTCAGAAGTTTGAGCGTTATTTGCAATTTGAAACATTCTGATCTTTCCTGGCCAATGAAGACAGAGTGATTCACCTTAAGGTGCAACCAGTCTGGTAACAGTTGACTGCTTCTTATGGAACAGCTAGTGAAGCATCAGAAGGCAGAAAGCCAATGAATCCCATATAGTAGACTTTTAGACAAGATCAAAGAAGAGTAAGACGCAAACGTAATGATTAAGAGAGTGGGCTTGAAAATTACGGTGGATTACAATCTCTAATCCTTAATGCTACAGATGAGGCTATCTGGGTCTTTTTTCCTATCTTACGATGATGGTGAGATGAACACTGATCCAACGTGTGATCCGTTGTTTACAACGTTATCATGAATGATTTATATGATTTCCCTATGCTTTACATTTTTATAGGTACAATCAGGATAATAATAGTTCTTAATTTATGGAATCATGGAATCAGTATGAGGATTTACACAACGCTCTAAAGCTATGCCTGGTACATAGTAAGTACTTCGTAAGTGTAACCTACAGAATGATTAAAGTCTCAAATGATTGTATATAAAGTTGGCCCTAAAAATTAAGAAATTCAGGCGTTTAAGTGAGAGACCAGTTCTACATCATCACTGCTTTTCTCTACTGTCCAAAATTGTCCCCACAGTGGGGGTGGGAAAAATTCCTTCTCATGCCTCTGAGCTAAGCATAAGGAAGTGCTCTTTGATTTTGTGGTTTTAGTTTCTCGATTGAACAGATAACTAAAATTCCCTAAAAATTTCAATGTTATTTTTCATTTTATGCTCCAAGCTATTATGGATATTATTATCTGAAGACTTTCTAGAATCTTTAGTGCTGTTCTGCAGACATTTATATTTACTATGCCAATTTATGCTAAAATTTGGGATCCCAATTTACCTATTCTTCAAGTTATCCTCAACTGTATGATTTACCTGAGGTAAATTAAATGTGGTATTCGTTGTGGAAGCTAAAAGGAAAAGTAGCATCTAAACAATAATCATCCTAATAAATACTCTGCTAGTTTATTTACTTATAAGAACTACAAACAAATTTCACAGTGGGGGAGTTTGAATTTAAAGTCCAGGTCAAGAGAAACTTTGAAAGAAACAACTGCAGACAGAATTTACAGGAGGGAGAATACAAAAAATACCTCTGTAACGTTATCTGAATAGACAGTTTGTTTCTTCTCTTTATTCTTCTTGGAAACATCACAAACAAAGGCCTAGAAATTACCCATTTGCACTTATCTATCAATGTGCTTTAGGCCAGGCCTGATAGTAAATGGCAAATTACCTATTATCTCTTGATTCCTTTGAAGTTTGATTGAAGAGAATATGTAAATGCTTTTCTTTTTCCTTTGCTCAGAGAGGTTTAGCTGTCCTGCCTGAGATGATAATGCAATCATCTGTAGAAAACATAAATTCCCTAATTAACATTAGAGCCCTGGGAACTTTCTCTGTGAAAGGCAAACCCTGGTTGGCCCCTACTTGGGTATCAAACCAAGAGGGTTAGGCTTGATTGATTTGATTGGGTCTTAGTTAAATGTATTATTTCCTCTTTGCTATTTAGCAAAACTCTTCAAGACAAGGTCTCCTGATTGCCTTTCAGAGGATTTCCCCCAACCTGTCTAAAGTCAAATAGAATATAGCAAGACCCAATCAAGTACAAACTTCTTTCACAGGCAGTCTGGGCACACTGATGTTAAGGCATCAGACAGGGATTCATAAAACTGAGCATTTTCATGTGCCCACTCACTATGCTGTAAACATTTAATTCATTTGGGACATTAACCTCTTGACCCCTCCCTCTGTCCCAAACCCTATTATCCAATTTTGTCCTTTAAGCAAATTATTTATCAAATCAGTCCTCCTTTCTCCTTCTCCTCACTACTTCCTCTGGGTTTTTTTTAAATTCTCTCTCACCTCCCATATAATTTTAAATGCTTACATGATTGAGATGCCAGTCAGACAAAGACACTTACTTGCTCAAAAACATATAATAGGTCTCTATGTGCCATAAATCTGAAGATCTATTTACCCATAAATTCAAGCACTTATGCTTTAGTTCCTTTATCTGAGAACTAGGTACTCTAAGGGAATATTTAGGGTTTTTTTTTTTTTTAGATTTTTTTTAAATTTTAAGGTGGATAAAACAGAATAAAGCCAATCAAAACAAACTAGTGTAAGATATACAGGACTTCAAAATATTACAAAATCAATAATAGTTACCATAGTGTCTTTTGATGTCTTCAGAATAGCTGCAGATAACTTTGGACATAGTAAATATCAAACAGAGCAGAGTAAAACAGAAACAATAAAAACAAAACAATGAATGCAATAAAGAATTTCAAAACAAGCCAATAGTAAATCCAAAATTGCTTCCTTAATATATCTTGCTATCCTTGAAGTAGCTTCTCCTACTATTGGACTTAACAGAATCAAACAAAAGAGAATGAAACCTTACCCAACAAAACGATGGAAATGATACAGGACCTCAAAACAAGATCACAGGGAATCAACAATAGCTACAACCCCCAGAATGAGATCCCCCTAGATGCCACACTGTGTACTGCCTGGAAGGGGCTGGGGTCCAGCTATTCCCAGTCTGGTGGCAGCCCACGTATGGTGCTTTTTCCCAGACTGGGCTTGTTTGCTGGTGCAGCCTTGTTCTCTCTCCCCCTAGTCCATGAATGGCACTGTCTTACCTCACAGGGAGAGGATTGGGTATAGCTGTCCCAGTCTGGTCACAGCCCATGCATGGCACTGGTTCCCACACTGGGCTTGCTTGCACAGGAATCTTTTTATAAGATAGTTTTTAGTACCAATATGAGTTAACACCTGTAATACCTCTTCCCATGCTCTACATTTTTCTTTCTTTAAGTTGTTGTATGAATGGGCAGGATTAACATATATGACCTGCAAATACCACTTTCTGAACCATGGCCATCCCCAGGTTTACTGAGGGCTTAGAAAATAATAACTAAAACAGCTGCAAAGAAGCTTATTTTCCATGATAGTTTCTGTGAAATATTCTGTGCCTGTTGTCTCAGACTTAAATTGTCTAGATGAAGGTTCAACCTTTTGCACTTTCAAGCAAACTCCTTCCCAACACAGAAATGTAGCCACTACTTTGCAAGAGAAAAAGTGAAAATAGTCAGGATGTAAAAGGATGGGGATTTTTAATGCTTCATGAATTTCAAAATATTTAAGACAAGTCACCCTAAATCTGGTGTCAAAATGTAAATGCAACTAGTATTTAAAGGATAGCAAAGAGGGAATAAAGTTGCTTTTTAAAAACCCAAAGTGAAAACTTGTTCTCAGGTAAGGATTTGAAAATGTTGTTTGAATATAGTTTTTCCTTTTCCCTACAAAACTGTGTTTTTTGAACAGTAGCAAAATCAATGATAGTTTAACAGAAGGATACTCTCAACAGAAAAAGTCAATAGAAATAGCTAATAACTATATAAATGAGTTGCTTCTAAAGTTTTCTTCTCTCCTTATGTCACTTATTTAGACTCAGAAATTTCTACACTTTTTCCATGCTCGGCAAAAATGATGGATCAAAATACCAATAGCAACACACACTACTAATGAGATGGGAGATTAGAGTGTGGAAAACTGGCTGGCAGAATGAGACAGGACCTGTCCCTGACACAGTTCCAGGACACATGTACAGAACATTCCCGAAGCCCTAAGTTTGTACTTTTTTCTTCCTACTTTTAATTGGCTCACACTTGCTCCACAGAGCATGAGCCTTTTCATAACTTTAATAAGTATAACACTTCACTATCTTTTATATTTGTCTGGGCTAATTCTTTGTTCAGAACAGAAAGAACTTAGAAAGAATCTCTAGAAAGGAGTCCTAGGACCCTAGAACCTGATATTGCTTTTGGTAACAGAGAATATTGCCATGAAACCAAATGTCCTGATTTCAACAAGGAGTATTAGACATTTAGCTTTTGTTTTCCTTTCCCCATGGACAGGGGCAGGGATCTAACTGGCTGAGTGCCAGATTGCAATGGGAATATTACTCACCACACAGCACATACAGAGGTGACCAGTGGGTTGGGTCAGGACAGAATAATGAGGCATACATGGAACCTATCATCAATCTTTCCTACTTCTCACTATGCAGTGTTGTGAGAGCCACTGACCCTAGTCAGCAGGAAAGGGCAATAGTTTTCCGCTGTTCCATAAGTAACTATATGATACCTTCAATTTTGCCTTTTAGTTAGCAAATCCTGAAATATTTGCTATCTGGCATTTGTAGAAAAAATTTGCCAGATCTGTTTTAGATCAAAGGTGCTAAGGACAATAAAAAATGCACAACCTCTTTTCTCATAAATCACTGCAATTTAGCATAAGCACAAATTTGTGAAACATAAGCTCCTCTATAACTAAGCATCTCATTAAGAGCCTACTAATAATATGCATATTTAAAGATAGTTTTCCCTATAAAGTATGCCTGTGGCAAAACTGGTTTCAGGTCACTTTCAGAATTACTGGAATTTTTATCAACAAAACAAAAAAAGAAGTATGATTGCTACAATGGTTTTCCTCAGGCAGTAATACTGAGCTTCCTAGAGTAATTTAGGCCAGTTCAGTCATATCAAAGCAGGGAGTAGAAACCAAGAAAATTAACAGTTCCTTAACACGTATAACTTACCACTTCCTATCAATTTGCCGTTAACTTGCGTGATTTAGTCACAACCACAATTTTCAGATCACTGTCTTCTGAATAGAAGATCTCATTCTAGGAATATTTTTTCTAGAAACACATGCAGAAAGAAACTAGATTCACTCACTGAAGAAATGCTAGCAGAAAAAATATGCTTTACCAAAATAAAGCATCTTTCTCTAGCTTTCTGTTTAAATACTGACTCACTTTTCTTTTTCTTTTATTTTAAAGAGAAAAAGAAATAACAGAAAAATCAAGAAGCAAACAAAAAAAAACCAAAAAAGCAAACAAAAGCAAAAAGACAACAACAACAACAAAGAACGATAGCTATACAGGTTTTCAAAACAAGATGATAGCAATTTAACAATGGTTGCTCTATTGCATATTGTTATCTTCGAAATAGTCTCTCAGGTTACCAGACACAGGAATAAAACACAATAGTAAAATAGAACAAAATAAGACAGAAGGAAACCCTCCACAATTGCTATAATGCATATTGTTATCCTCAAAATGCTCAGACTACCAGCTTTAGGTTGCAAAGTCAATCAAATAATACAAGCATTGAATTATTATAATTACTGACTTCAGTTGCTGTCATCTCAGCCTGAGTTCCTCTAAATCAGCCCACTGCTTTCCAAGAGGCGGGGCTGCTGTTGTATCTCTACCTGCTCACTGGCTGGCTCAAGAAAGGAGTGCTTTGGCTTTTTGATTCTCTTCCTGTTCCATATGGTGGCTGCTCCTGGCTCCTGGTTCATTTTTCTTTAAAGAAGATACTGGATATACTTTGATTTACATATTTCCCCATATCTGATTTATCTCTATTTGTGCTAATGTGTCGCTAACTGGACACTTCAGCTCACCATATAGCAAAACATAAATGTAAAGTTGTTTACAAGGCATGACTTGCAGTAATTACTTTCTCTTCACTGGGAACATCCACTATTGTATCAGTCAGAATTTTAAAGAAACACCAAAAAATCATAATGAAACATGCACACACTTCTAGTGTATTTCTATTGCAAAAGACAACTAAAAATATGATGCTTGCATAAGAAATCTCTCAGACCAGAAATTTCTAAAAGTGTTTGGGTTACCAGTTTGATTACTAGGATTGCATTTGGAATTGAGTCTATCTTTATGCAGCTGTTACTTATCTAAGCAATCTGTAGGTGAGGAATGGCAAAGTGCAGAAAATACTTTTAAAATGAAAAGACAGGAAAAGATGTGAGAAATACTGAATTAAGTCAATAATAGATGAATTTATCATTCAGTAAAAATATCATTAAAACTTTCTCCATGAAAGGCAAACTAAGCAGGATCTTCTAGCACAGTGATCTTTGCAAGCAAGAACTCTGTTCTGGTTTTGAATCAAACACAATTTGGCCCATAACAGGTCACAGTCAAAGGGAAGAATTAAAAATCATATAGAGAAGTATTATTTATTTGCTGTAACAAATGGGGTGAAATATTTTAAAAAATGAGAAAAATCAACTTTTTATACAATTTTAAATGGTTTAAAAATGAGACAAAACAATCACCCTTTTCTGTGGGAAGGAATCAGAGAAATTTTTAGAAAGCAAGTAGTGACTTAAGATATGTTAATAAATACAAGAACTTGAAAGGCTGAAAGAACCACAGCCCATTTAAAGGCTTGAAATATCTTGAAAAATTAAAACAAATGTGTTAGTAGAAAATAATGTACAAACAAGTGACATAGTAGCAGGAAGGTAGATAATTGAGAGGCTGAAAAATAAACAGGGACCAGATCTTTACCACTTAGGGGACTCACCAGTGTATGCCTCTAGTTTTAATACTCAGGAATATGAGGCAGGAGGATCACTGAGAATTCAAGGTCAACCTATGCCTTGTAGTGAGTTCAAAACCAGTCTGAACTACATAGCTAGAATGTATCTCAACATAACACAACAAAACAAAACACTGAAGGCTCTCATTTCTCACTGGGGGATAGTACTAGATCAATACACAGATTTTGAGTTTCTGAATCACTGTTCTTTCCTCTTACCATGCTCACATGACACACTTCTTACACACTGAGGGCAGCTAACATGAAGACAGGAGCAGAAATACAGGTGAATTCATGCCGTCTCCTCCAAAAAACATCCTCTGACCTCAGCCCCTTCTCAAATTATTGTGTCAGCATATCACCTGCACCTAATCTGAAATTGGATACAAGGGGTATTTGCTGGTGCATTGGTTTTTTTTACTCCTACACTGGAAATAAGGAGCATGGCACTTTCTCTGTCCACTACTGGACCTCAAGACCGCCAGTATTCTAAAGACTAGTGAGGCACATAACAGAAACTGCCATATTTGTTGAATGAATGGATGAAATAACTAACATTTTTTGGGTAGGTCTGTCTGACCTTGAACAAATGCCTTAACTTCTTTGCATCTGATTTGCCAATTGATATAGTAAAAGTTGACCTGTGCCTTTCCAATCGAACTCTGAGTATTCCAAGGAAAGGGTGGCAATTTCTCACCTTCATCAGTGTTACTGCTCCCTTCTTCCTTGGCTTTTTAATTTGTAGTTTGTGTTCTGAGGTTTGGGAGTGTTAGCCTTTTGGATAAAGATCTTCCCAGACAAACGCTTTGAAAATAGCTCCGCTAGTTGATTTTAAATGCTGTCTAGCTCTAAAATTTCATGCTTCTAGTATGCTTATAGTCTAATAATTAAACATTTAAGTGCTTTAGCTGAAGGGTGAAAGGTGGTCCAGAAGGCATTTTATTTTATTTGCACAAAAGGCCATATTTTAAGAGGTCTAATTGGAAAAAAAAACTGTACATGATTTTAAATTTAGTTATTCTATCTAAAATTTCTAAGCAAAACAATTATCTCTAGAAAGGCTTACTCAGTTATTCTTCCCTATCCAGTTTCTAAATAAATAAATAAAGACCAGAAAAATACACACACACACAGACATATTGTTACAGGCAGCTGAGCTAGTTAGAAATATTATAGGCAGTCAGAAGCCTGGACCCTCAAAGGAGCCAGAGCAGAAGTTCAGATACCTTGTGACCTCTGAGGAGACAGGCACCTCCTACTGTGGGCCACCTCTCAAGACAAAAGGCAAAGCAATTACAACCACATCCTAAGGATCCACAGTCCAAATAGTTCTCTATCACGCTGAGGAAGTCGGGAGTCAGCATCCCATCCCGCTACAGGAAGAGTCGCTGGTGTGAAGCATGTCTGCTTACCACGTGACTTGCTCCCCTATTTGTTCCTGATTTAATCAATTTTACCTCAGCAATGAATCTTATTGATTGACCATAGTTCTGTCCCACCTTATGCCCACCTTGCAAGTTCTCATTTTTCCCCACCTTTGAAACATCTAACCTCATGATTTTACTCTATAAAAGTCCCTAGAAAAGATAGTTTTTGGCAACCCACTTGGACCCTTCTGTCTCTCCTTCAGATGGCAGGTTTCTTTCTATCAATAAAAACATTCTGTTCTTAACCTCCGTTGTTCCTAAAATTCATTCTTCAATTTTAGACAATATGAACTCGTACTGGACATACAGGAAGTCCAGAGTTTCATTCCCCTATATCAATAGGACAAAAAAAAAATAGTTCACGTAGTCTAAGGTAAACATAGAGTTGTAGTAAACAACCTGAAAGGCTCATACATCATTTATTTTAGTGCTAAGAGAAGCTTTGTGATGTTCACTGTAAATAGATTCCCTTGAGGTAGCAATAGCTCCATTTGCCAGCATAGGCAGAAATGATAGGATGATAGAAACCTAAAGTTGTTTTCATCAGTAGTATATTCCAATATTTGTGTTGAGCAAACCTCTCAGGCTAATGTAAAATGATCACTCAATCTGGAACTCTAACAGTAACAAAGATTCCAAAAATCACCTTTCATTTCAAACTCTGGGAGTGAAATGTGTTGAATATAATTATAATTTACAGGGGTCAAAAAGACATAAATTTCTAGGCCCTATGCTGTAGTACTAAAGAGATGCTTTAAAAAAAAAATCAGTGACAAATGATGGAAGCTGGGTGAAATGTTTTGTAATGTTAAAAGATGTCAGCATCAAACATTTTAATTCACAGCTCAGATTACCACTTGCCACCCAACTGAAGAATCCACTCAAACTGTAACACTGTTCTCTTACTTGCAAATCAGACTAGAGCATTCTTCTCTCTCCATTCCAGTCAAAATGACTTAGCTTTCCACCCAATAAGCCACTTTATTTCTTAAATAATGGTGATAAAAGATGACACCATAGTTAAAAAGAAAACAGAAACTTCCCTCACTGAGCCTGCTAGTGGGTCACATGGCTCCCTTTGATTTCACTTCTTTCAAATGAGAGGAGGCAGAAAAGGGGCAAAACAGCAGCAATGTGGTAAAGGATGCAGACACATTAATGATATCCAGGAAACATCACCTGTAACGTGGAACCAAAATCATTCAAGGCCTTCGTGTGCTTCTTGCTTGCTTATAAGCAAAGATCTTCAAAGTACAAGAAAAACAACACGGAGAAAGTAATAATCTCCTGGATGATATCCAGTCATTTTATATTCATAGCCACTCTTCTTTCTACTGTATTGTAATGTTCATATGCAGTTGGATCTTTCAAACCATTTTACTTTTTCTCCTTGACCATAGTAGTTATTTAGTCTTCGATTAACTCACATATTTGGGCAGGAAAGGAGATCCACTAATCCATTCAGTAAATATTTAGGGAGCACTTAATCATCTCAGGAATTCCTCAAGAAGTTGGGAAGAGAACCACAAAGTAGCCCCATAAAAATACTACAGAATGCCTGTTTTGTCAACATTAATTATACTAAAATAAAATGAGATTATGGAGAATAGCAAATAATTAGCTTGAAAGAACTTACAGAGAATCTCCGTAATTCTTTTTTGCTCCATTTCCCTTCCTTCCCTTTCTCCCCTCAGCATTTTCCTTTCTGGTTCCCTGTGCTCTGTATCTCTTTTTCCTCCTCTTCCTCTTTCTCTTCCTTCAACTTTACCTTTTCCTCCTCCTCCTCCTTTTTCTTTTTGTCTCTCCCTCCTTCCTCTCCTCTCTCTTTCTTAATCATATAGGTAATCCTAACATGTCACAAAAGCCCTGGAACCTGGTGAGTGACTAGTAAATAGAAAGCTTTGTTGTCATTAAACTTGACTGTGATCTAAAATTCAGCATATCCAATATGCTGGCACTAGTCACACATGACTACCGAGCACTTCAAATGTAGTTCATCTGAAGTAAGAATTGCTAAAAGCATGAAGTACCTCCCACATTTCCAAGATTTAATAAAAAACAGTAAAAATAATTTTATTAATAATTTAAAAACAATGCATGTTGAACAGACAATATTTAGAGTACACTGAGTTATATATTAAAATTAATTACATCTGATTCTTAGTTTTCCCCTTAGCTATTGGAAAATTTTAAATTTTCTTTATGGTTTTATTTTATTTCTATTGAGCAGCACTCTTCTAGAGGGATTGGTAGTTGGCAGATGTTAATGCAGCTAATTGTAAAAGAATTAATAATGCAGCAAAGGTGCCCTAACATTCAGCTTTATTGTTTTTCTAAATTTGAACAAGAGGAACCCTTGCCAGTTGGAATTTTATTATGTATGACATGAAATGGGCTATAACCAGCATTGTTGGAAAACAGACTTTATCTATAATCAATGAGCACATTAAAGACATAGGATTTCAAAATTTCAGAGTGCAAATGATCTGCTAAAGGCAAATCCACCAAAGTATAAATACCTTGAAATAAAATGAACTTATCACATGGAAGATCAAATAAGTAAATCATACAATAAGGATGGACATCCTCTCACTGAACAGTTATATAACTTGGAGGAGGAAAAAATCAGGTATAATCTTAGTTCATCTGACATGAAAATCAATTTCAGAATAATAGTATGTATCTAAATAAATCAATTGAAATTTTTTCCAGTGATTTCACATCTTGGTTTTATTACATTGTACTTGTATAAGGTATGCAAGCAAAAGTAAACATATATACATGCATGTACCCATACATATTTTAAAAACAAAATTACAAGGGAAAAAAGCTTGCTGAAAATAAAATAGCATTTTGTTGCCATAGCAACCCTAACTTTTAAAAAAGCAACATTAAAGCAAGAAGAGCTCATCAAGAGCTGCATCGAGTTGTTATAGCAACCAAAATAGGTCTCTACAGAAATAAGTTTGCGTTAAAATAGCCAGAGAGTTATAATAGTAATAGAGTATTACACAAGTATTTCTTGGGGGTTCAAAGGTTCAGTCATTCCTTGTTCATTCAGGACTTGTGTCCTCTGCATTATTAAGACATCTTGAGTGACACACAAGGACAGCAACAACCAGGAGTGGCATAGTTTTATAATATCCCAGAACACTGATTAAGCAAAACTTAGTTCATAAATACTAATAATTTGATGTCCCGTGAGTCAGACGAAACGCTAAATAAAAATGGAGAAAAAAGCAGTCAAAAAAGTTGTTCGCAGACATAGAAAGAATGGATCTAAAACAGGATTTCCAGATTTTATCACAAGTAACATTTGGATGACTTCATTTTTGTTGGAGGGCTTGTCCTGCACATTGTAGGGAGTTGCATCCTTGACCACTACTCACTAGATCTTAGTAACCCTTCCTCCCGGGAATAACAACCAAAATACTTTCAGACATTGCTGAATCCTCCCAGGAAAGAAGAGGGCAGCCAAATTATTCATGATTCAAAATAACTGGCCCAGAAACATTTCATCCTATCATAAAAAGCATGAAAATACAACAAATGTGGAAGAAATTAAGCCAATCAGTCATTCATACTCTCTTTTGAGAGCAAACCTTCCAAAACTCCTACATCCTGGACATCTCAGACCAATCATTTTATTCTCAATTTCAACTCCCAGCAACTTTAGCACAGGCTGATTTTTAATGAATGAGAACTTTCTGCTTTTCTTGTATGGTAATGTTTCCTGTCTTGATCTTTTTTTTCATATTTGTATTTATGAATTTCATTCCTTAACATGTTCCTCAAGCAAGCACTTTTTTTTATATAATCGGTAATGAGGATCAAACTCATGACTGTGCACTTGCAAGGCAGGTGCTTATGCCACTGAGCTAAACCCCCAGGCCAGCACAGGATGATTTTTGTGCTTTAGAAACTCTGCCCCTCCTCTGCTTCAGTAGTATACTCTTAGAATCCCATAGGGAAATTTAGAGCTGGTTCAAATCCTCTCCTTTCTTCCCTAATACTTGCCACAGTTGTTTCCCATTCATCCTAAGATTTTATTTGGAAAAAACTATATTATCTCAAATGTCCACACCTTTTTAGTCAACTACCCAAATTCTCCTCAGTCATTATTATTTACTTGTATATCACTTAAGTGCTACTAAGCCCTTAATGCTTCACTTAGACTGTAGGGCTTGGGACTACTGAACAATTTATTGAAACGTGGTAAGTTAAGATAATAATGTTTTTGGTCTAATTTTATTGAGTGTGTAACCTAAAAAAAGCCTTTAGTAAGGTGATACACAGGGAAGAAGAGTCAGGAAACAGTTCCTTTAATCTGAAAAACTCATGTCTGCCTAGTTTCTCAACGGCAGTAGGTGTGAGCTCCAAATGTGAAGCACTTTAAGAACAAGAACTGCTCTTCCACCTTCAAGGGTTACCACAGTACCTGACCCAAAGTATAAGATTGATGAAGATTTAAGAAGCATGAAATGTTAGCTATTTTATACTTTAATCAAGTTATCATTGGCATATGTGTTGTGGCTATTAAGATTTTAAGGATACAGTTCTTTACAGTTCTTTTCATCAACTTTATTTTACTTTTCATGCTCCATGTATCTAAATAATTTCACAAAGTAATTTTTGCAGGAATCTATGGCTTAAGGATTTTCTTTTCTTCTCACTGGTTTTCTATAAGTCTGTTCTTTTGAGGAAAGCAAATTCATTGTGATTATACAATACACACATCTTTTCTGTTGTGTTCTCTAATATAAAATTCTTATGCCTCTCGTATTTTCTGTAAGATCACACATACCACTGCAGGCAGGACATAAGAGAGCTACTCATAGTCTATAAGAAAGCGTCTGAAAAGTAAACAATTTTCTTCTAGACCTATGACCTGGAGAAAAAGCTCACAAATGAATAATGCACTGATTTCAGCTTCATTCAATGACACTGAAAAGCTAAGTTATAAAGAAATGAGCTATACTAAGGAATTGGTCAGAATACAGTATACTTAAATATTCTATTTTTTAATGAAAACACATCATTCCCTAGCAATGTAAATGTGATTCTTGGTGGCACTTGTTGGCTCTTGAGAGCTGCAGTAGTTACACAGTGTGGTTGAGGGCAATGTTAAAACTGAATGTTACTAGCAAGTGTGTATGATTGAAATGAGGCAGTAAAAACACTAATTTTCACACACAGAATCAGTGTTTTAATAAATTAAACAGTAATACAAAAGGGTAATTCTTATGCAAATTACAGTTAAATAATTTTGATTATGTACTTACAAGTAAAATTGCAACTTTTTTAACTTCAAAAGATCAGTTTCATTTTCTAGCCAATAAGAAACTATACACTTGCTAGAATAAGAATGAATTTGAAAGGAAATTTGAAAGATCGTACTTTTGGTAAACCAAGGTAAGTCTCACTAAAGAAGCCTGGTCTGCTTGAAGCTCGGTACAGAGAGAAGGAACACTATTTCTGTCACAGACAAAGTAGACATCCAGCTGTAATGTTTGATGCATTGTGTCAAACTGAGAAGTTTCGAATTTCAAAGGACACTCAGCAGCAGTCCGAGGCCCTCATTTTGTAAACATCCTGAGCCTGTGTAAGAGGAGGGCACGGAGATGATACCAGTGCTACACTCACACTCGTGGGTGGTAGCCTGCTTACAATGTAAGGAAGGAAAAGAGGCTAGTTCCCTACACCCCTTTTTATTCTTGTTGCTTTTCCTGTTTTCTGCTGCTTTGAACTGTTGCCCCTCTCCCATGCCACCCTGCCTTGGAGCCAATTGATTACCGACTGAAACCTCCATAAACTGTGAGCTAAATAAACCTTTCCTTCCTTAATTTTGGGTGTTAGGTATTTTGTCTCCAGGATGACAGAAAAGAAATGGAGACACTAACTATACAAGCAATCATTTTTTTTCATATACTACATACATCAGACAAAAGACCACTTGCTAAAGCTTGTGCTGCAATTAAAATAGGACTGACAATTGCTGATCATTCAGCTTGAATAGCACTTTACATTCTCATCTGGAAAAAGACAACTGAGACCTAACTTTAAAAATTTGCTGGTGGTGGTTAGGGGTGTTCTTTGCTTTTATTTTATCCTTTCCCTAGCTTTAAAATCATAAGAATGGGTACTGCTTTAAATAGTATTTTATTCAGCTTTAAAAAATGAAGAGATAATGCAGTTTACAACAGTCAAGAGAGAGAAAAACAAACTACATTGGATAATGTTTCAAGTACCTTAAAATATTCCAAATTTATTTTTTTTAAAAAAATCAGGATTTGGATAATTAAAAATAGACAAAGGTAAGTCTGAACTGTTTCAGGAAGAAAGTAAAAATGAGGGAAAGTGTTCATATCCTTCTTTGCTTTCTCCAATCTCTACTGCAAGAATACCGCATTAACATAGTTAAAAATTATATCCATTTCCCTTTCATTTCAGGGTATTTTTCATGGAAAAGATGGTTTCCTAAGACTGATAAAATTGCAGTGAATTTAGGCAGACAAGAAGGAGGTGCTAAAAATAAGGTGACATCACAGGGACAAGTTTCCAATTCACTGAAAATTGTGTTCATTTTATTCTTACAACATTTCACTCATTATTTTCTGAGTTAAAATCTTAAGTCAGATATTCTCCTTGGTACTGAAGGTAAAAATACAGTCAAAAGATATGTGATTTCTGTCTTTTAGGATCTTATAACTTGGTGAAAGGACACAAATTATTCAAGTAATCATACAAATAAAGATAAATATTAAGTGTTGATAGTATTTTCATGACAGTATGAAATAAGTGAATATAACCTAGTTTTGAAGATGAGGAAACAGAAAATGAATGATTAAGATAAAATAAAATAGAAGTGAAGCGATTCAGACTTTTCACAGGACATCAAAATTTAGATCACCAATAAGAGAGACTGGATTCCCTGGAACCTCATTATTACACATCCAAGGACACTGGCTTATTTCGTGACTCTAAATTGCTTTAAGATGCAGAGTTAGTTAAAAGAAGATCATTCAACATTCACTTTTTCAGAGTTTGGTTTTGTAATCCACAGCCCACGCCTTTTGATTGAGTATATCAAGAGACCACGACAGTTTTGAAGTCACTGGAGTCTGAAACACATTATCATTTGGCCAATTAAGGGATCAAATCATTGCCCATTTTCTGGGCTAGGGAAAATCAGCACTGTTTCCAGCAGTATAGCACCACCCCATTTGGCGAAGTGATGTGGGAATGATCAAATGATAATTTTTCAAACTGGACTGGATGATTTAGCATTGTGCTACACTAACAGGCGAGAATTACTCAGCAAAATTCAAGGGAACACAACATCTGAGACAACAGATACATGGAAAATGGAGTGCTAATGCTTGTTGTCATTGCCATTTTGTACATTACACTGAACTAACTGTGCATGGCTAATATTGCACATATTGAATATAATACATATCTTAATGTAATATTCACAAACCATTCATTATATATACTGGATTGTTTCCCCATTTGATAGCTTCGTGTGGATGTTTAGGAATCTCAGACTCATCAGGTCCCTCGTGATGAAACCGCCTTCTTTTTGCTGCCACATTTTCTGGGTAACGTACAGTGGCACTCTGACTTCCTTTGTCTAACCTGTATCTAAATAAGTCAGCAGATTCTGATGATTGTACTCTCTTGAGCTCCCCGTCCACTTGCACTTGAATCACATGAGCTGTTCATTAAAAATGGAGATTCAGAGCCCTATTCCATATCCACTCAGTTGGCACATTGAGAATCATGCACAGGCTCACAGCTAGTTTCATCATTAGTCCTGGCCACGGTTGACAGCAGCCTGAGGTAAACCAGCTGTGGTAGCCCAGAAGTAGACTTGTTGGCATAGCCTTAGTGTCCAGGCCTTCTGTATGCCCTCTGAGCTTCTTTTTTCTCACTTGATAAACAGTTTCTGCTTTGATTCCTGAATCACACTCCCATCCTAACCTCTGAAAGTAAGACTCCAGCCTAACACTCCGAAAGTGCTTGCTTCCCAGATAATCACTCTAATTCTTGGCTGTCTGCCTCCTAGAAATTGCACTTTGTCCACCACGTCCCTTGCTAGTATGTGATGCTGTATAAAAATGAGAAGCACAGTTCTGGTTGGAGCAGGACACACCATGTAGAACATTACAAAATTATAATATAGTCACTTGATGACAAAAGTTTAACTAAAAATAAGCTATGTCAGACAGGGAATTATTAGAAATGTAGAATCACATACTGTACCCAAGACCCATTTTTATAGGCTGATATAGCTCCTAATGATATAGTCATAGAATAATCCTGATATGATAAAGTTCTTATCGATATGAAAATGTATTTCTACATTCTACTAAATTATCTGAGTAGGCCTTATGTGTGAGTCATCATATGTGCTCTTAAAGGAGAGGCAGGGAGCTTACATACCTCTAAAAAAAGGAAAAGCCAGTATGAAGCTAGACACAGTGATAGAACTGATGCAGCCACATGTAAAAAAATGCTGGCAACACTAGAAGTTTCTCAAACATTCATTTAGCTAATAGTGCTGGGGGTTCAAATTCCCACATCTAGTCATAGATTTCTTGCGGGCAGAATTTCACAGTGGTGTTGGGCAAGACACAGGAAGAACATGTGTGTGTCTTTTGGTCTCTCTTCTAAAGCCAACAGGATTCAGTCATAGAGGTCTCAACCTAATGATTTTATCTAACTCTAGTCATTTTTCAAAAGCCTTATCTTTATGTACCACAGCACTAGTCAATAATTGTGAAGATTGTTGGAGAGATTCAGTGTTTCCTTCATGATGCACACTGTGCAAAACAGTCAAGATAAACAGTTGAGTTGGACTTTAGTAAAGGTGGAAAAAATTTCTGTTTTTTTTTGCAAGAAAAATAACAACAGTGAACCCTGAGTGCCAGAATCACAGTTAGTCAATACTTTATATTTAGACAAAAGTTCAAGGTGGGAAGGCAAAGTAGAAGTAGCCTGGATCTAGTTTTTGGTATACAGTGTTTTGTATTCTAACCGGTCCTAGAAACGGATACTAGGCACAGAATCCTCACATAGGACCCTTATCAATAACCATGGCAGGCAGGAGACAGGCCTCTCACTACTTTTGCCACAGCCTGTGTTCTACCTGTGGGGTATGACACAGTTGGCAGAACAGAGTGACGGAATTTGGCACCAGGACTATGAAGCACACGATCCCTGCTTTCAAACATTCTACCTTCTAGCATAGCAACTAGGGAAAAAATTAAGCAGTAAGAAGAGAACCAAAGGGTCTCCTCATTGTACACTGTGGCAGGAGCAAACATGCTTCTCACTCACCCAAAGCTGATGGTCTGAAGGTTTAATTTCAGTTTCATCTTGTTCTTCAATCTTGTCAGCATTCCTAACACAAAAAGGTCAGTCTCTTTTGATTTCTTCAGACTTTTTTATTTAATCTAAAACAATTTTCAATCCAAATGAATAAACGTCTCTATTCAATTTTCCCAATTTGAATTTTATCCCAAGAGACTGTGCTACAAAAATATGTTTCTTTGCAGATGAGGCTCCTGATGTGACTGCCCCAAACCAGCTCACACTATACTAATTAAAATTAGCAAGGCAGATTAAGCGCTATATTGGAATGTGGTTTTTCTCCCTAATAGGGGAATTGAGGTTGTTAGGTTGCTGTTTTTTAATTTGCTTATGATCTTAAAAGAGGGTGTTAGGTGTGAAATGAAAGCATGTACCTTACCCAAAGCAATGTAATCTAATACAATTTCTGTATATTTAATTACTGGGCTTCTTCATTATGAAATCAGAAGTGTTCATCTTGGATGCAAATTGCTGAATCTCTTCCATTATTTTTCCAGTTGAAAACCAGACCACTGGTCCAAGTGTGCATGTAAATAAACACTCATTTGAGAATAAGAGATTCATCGGAAAAAAAAATGTACTAAAAGATGCTTTGAAACCACTTTTCACAGCTCTCGCTCAAGTTTGGATGTTATGTTGTCACACATTCTTAGTTACTGAGTGACAACCTTATCTCTTTAGTTAGACTGAGCTCCTTCTGAAGAGCTAGTGACAACGTCATCTTTCCTATATTCTCCATCCCTAAGAAGTGTTCTTATCAGTCACTGCTTAGAGAATATTAATTGATTGGATAGATAGTTATGAAGAAAAATCTCAAAAATGAATGGTTTATTCTAGAAAGTTAGTTTTTAAAAAGGATTTTACTTTCTCCAGTGAGAGAATTTATCTTGAATGATTTGATAAATGTTTTTAGATACACTGATTTGATCTGTAACAATGAGGAACAATTCCACTGGGATCAACTTTTAACCTACAAGTTTCACATCTGACATGAGGTTGCAGATTTCCTCTCAAAGCATGTTTTTAGAATTTAAATATGATAAATTTTCACACACATCTCTGCACACAGAAACACAAGCACACACAATACTTTTCCTTACTAATTCCTATGCGGTCCTCAAGCCAGTTCTGCCAGTGTTTCCTGCACTCCCTTTGACAACATCCCATCTGTGTTTACTTCCATTAAGGCATCTCCCATTCTCAATTTTAAAGTCATTAGCCAACACACTCCCAATTACTTTAAAACTGTCAATTACATACTGCTCCATTCCTGATACCTACTGATGATTAACACAAGTTAAATGTTCATAATGTTTTGAAAGAATGAACAAAGACATCACATGTCAGTTCTTTTTCTGTAAGTCTTATTGGACTCACCCACCCCACTCACTCCTATCTAAGTGTTGAGTTACAGAAGGGGAACAGAAGGGCAGCACAATGCCTCCAGAGCTCACAAAGTACAAAATCAACCGCACAATTAATACGTGTGCCCAAGGTTTACAAACCTTTGTGTCTGGTGACACAGCCTTGGATTTCAGTTTCACATCCAGAGTGCAGACAGATACAATAGCTGAGCAGTATTACAGTGCAGAGAATTGATTTTACTAATGCATGAAACAAGTGCAGCATTTTTATGCGAAGCAATTAGTTTTTGGCAAGGAAATCTCTGTGTAGAAAGAGGAACTTTTTGCTGGGTGACAGAACAATTTTCTTCATTGAAGTAAAATATTCTTTTCACAATCTAAATGTTTGGGGACTATATGAAAGTAAAAAGAACATTAGCATCTTCTTTGTATGGCTTGTGACACCATGGTAGATAGCAGACACAGAGAAATAAAAATTCACCAGAGGGTCATGGAATTTTGAGAACACACCACCTATTCTTCAAAGTGAAAATGGTGCTTGGGATACACTCTCCAAGCCTCAGTTTCCTTCAGTGTGAAATGAAAAGTTAGAGATGGGAAACTCATTGGAAATTCATGTTTTACTGCTCTATGACCAAACATCTGTATCCGCAACTTTGTGTTTCTAGCTGCGCTTATTTCAGATGCTCACAATGAAATAATTTTTAAAATCAGCCATAACTATGTTGGTTTGATCCTCACTGAACACACGCACGCACACACACACACACAATCACTAAACAGAATACTTAAAGACCTAATGAGCTTGTATAACCCACTAGCCTCTTCAGTAAACAGGGCTTCACCTAGAGTATTCCTCAATGGTTTTCATCTTATACTACTTCCAAGCCATTTTAGGTACACATGTCTACAACATTCTCATATAGACTACATTTCTTTCTTGAATTCAAATGTGGCAACACTAAGTTCTACAATTTTCCTTCCCTATGTAAATATCACTTTTTCCAGATAAAAGTTCCTTTTCATTTGTTTTCCCAATTCCCGTATAACTTTGGCAACTAAATATACAAAGATATATATATTTAAAGGAAAAAGAAACAAAAAATATACACAGCCTGGTAAATGCCATTTTATATTATAGGATCACATAGAAAAGAGAATTGTATTACCCTTTTTAATTGAAAGTTACCACACAATTTCCCCTGGGATTACCCAAACTTCTTCCTTTGAAGCTGATTCACTATTTTTCCTTAATTCATGAATACTCAACTGGCAATTCATCAACAAAAGTGCATCCTCCTGTAGCCTGTTTTATGACAGGGGCTAGTCCTGAAACATAACCACAGTTTTCATATACTCTTAAATTTCAAACCTTATGTACCTAACTTCTCACCCCATTAAATGTTACGTGAAATTTTGATTTGAAGAAGTCGAAAATTTACATGTAGTTGAAATATTGATAGAATCATTGGCATCTAAATGGGCAGAAGAAGTTACATGTTTTCCACCTTTAAATTTCTTAACAGATGATAGATATACAGTAATATAATAAGTAGATTGAGATTAATTGACCTTAGACACAGCATCACTAGGTATACTTTTCATGTCCTGGGTTTAAAGGATGTTATAGGCAATTAGAATCATCATCAAAGGGTGGAAGAGGTGATCATGACAATATTCCTCTTCATTTTGATCATTTATACCATATAAATGTACATACATAAATTTAAAATTTTCTAGTAGAAAGTATTTTTGGTAGAAACTTTTAAAAAATAGACTAAATTAGTTTGAAATATATATTTTCTTTAACTCTATTTATCTAAAATATTACTATTTAAATATGTAATAAAATAAAAGTATTCATAACATGCTTCACTTTATATTTGAAGTCTGAATTTTATACTCGAAGTATCTGTCGATTTAGACTATACACATTACCAGCATTCAAATACCATAGGTGGCTGACACCTATTTGATGAATAAGATAATTGTTACAGTGGAGTTCCCAGAAAGTAAGGAAGCATGCACATAATCCAGGTATTTTTTAAATTTTATTTTAAAGAGAATAAAACAAAAGAGGGAAGAACCTCTTTTGAGCAGATCAGAACAGGACAACATAGGCAACACAGTACTTTACATTAAAACAACCAGACATTAACAGTAGATATCACAATATCTCTTTCTCTGCTATAGTTGAGCATAGTTTCAAATACAATAATATCAAACATAACAAAATAGTATAAAACCATTCAAAGAGTGAAAGAATTACAGGGCATTCTGAACCGAATAACAGAGAATGATCAATGGGTACTATAATATCTCATTTTCAATAAAAAATTTTGTTTATACTATCACACATATTCA
>PVJX010027028.1:0-25251 GCA_004027295.1 Dolichotis patagonum | reverse complement strand
AAATACTAACAGAGAGAAACACAGGCAGAGTAGATTAGGAGATAGGGTCCATTGAGATGCTCTATATAGGGAGGCAGTGGGACCCAAAACAAGCAGTGCACCCCATGGGAGTGAAAGGGGAGGAATTGTCTAAAAAAGGGAGGCAGAGGATACTGTTAATGGGGTAACAAGATTTAAAATTTACATTATTCTCACCACTCTACTTGGATGGACTACGTGCTGTTCCAGTTTGTCTTCTTATACTAGACTTGAGGACATGGTCAGCTATCCCAAAAATAAGAGGACATATTATGGTAATCATCCCTAATTTTCCTATCAACTTAATCTGAAGCCCTTTGTAACTTACACTGTCTTATTATGACTGATCTTATTTGAATCTGGTTTGTTAGATTGCTACTTTGTATTGACTGATTTTATTTAAATCTGTTATGATGGATAGCATCAAGTCTAAGTGTATAGGCAACTACACTGAAGATGACAAGATTCACCAAGATACCCACTCTGGTTTGATTATTACTTGCTTTTGAAGTCTTATAATATCTCCAAAGCTTCGTTTTTATTAATGTCGCTGTACACTGCTGAGACACCATGGTAACCATTGTAGATCACCTTGTATTGTGGTTTTAAGTGACTTTTTTGCTTTCATGCTTTTCTAGGAATTGTTTTGTTTTATCTTGCTTTGTTTTGTTTTTCCTGCTAATACAGAAATGATAGATATACAAGTAGAGACTCATGCATGTGTAGAGCTTATAAACAGTTTATGAGAACCAGCTATATAACACATATTGAAATGAACAACTACTTTTAAGAAAAAGAGACACTACATTACCCAGTGCTGATTCCATAATGTCATGATGTGAAGTCCAGCAAAACTATCACTTTTTGTTCAAAGTGATCTTAGCTTGCTTTGCCTTGTTTAAGTTCAACATACATTAAGGTATGGACAGCTGTTTTGAGGAGAATGAGAGACACTATGACAGCCATTCTTGGCGTCCCTAATGTCTGGTGTTGAAGACCTGAAATGCCCTCCTCATCCTGCTCAGATCAATTCCATACTAGGTTGTTTCATGTGAATTCCCTGTATGTGACAATATGGACAACTATTTGGAAGAAAACTAGAGTCAATATGATAAAGAGTGAATATCTCCGATTGTCTAGTTTTGAAATTTATGTCTCTTACATTGCTTTCTTTTGATCCGCTTTGCTCTGTTTTGTTGTGTTTAATTCTACCCTTTTGATATAATTGCATGTATATTTGCTTGGGTAAGATGGATGACCATATTGCTGTTTTTGTCAGATCGTGGAGCAGAACTGTTAACAGTCTCACTGTCTGAATGTCTACTTTACATGTTTTAACTTTGTAAATTGAACAACTATTTCCAAGAAGTCAGCATGTAATTTGTCAAGTGATAATTTCTTAGGTTTTGTTGTTGTTGTTGTTCTTTTCCTTTTTTCCTTGGAATACTGTATTGTTGCTACCCTCTATTCTGTTTTTTTTCTCTTTAAATAAAATTATTTAAAAAAAAGAAATACCTAAAAAAAGTGAGTATATTTGAAAAAGTACTATAAAATCTTAATGTCACTTAAAGGTTGAATGGCAGCAAAATATTTTCATAGGAACAAAACTGCAGAACTTAGGAAATTGAAGATTTTTAAGAACGTTAATGTTTGAGGCCTATGCAGTATGATCAAAATATGGGAGGAATTTTAAATGTAAATAATTATTGTAGTAAAGGACACATTCCCATTAATTTTTCTCAGCATTACTCCTAATCTTTGCAAACACACATCATATTGTTCTTGTCATTTTCTAAAGCTGTTCTAGAGGTCCTCCTTCATGAGTGTCTTTATGAGATATGACCAAAATGTGGTGAGTGCTGCTGCCAAGTGTCATTCAGGAGAAATTCAGGTTGCTAAAAACATTGCAGTGTGTCTTCATTTAGTTTTTCACCTGGTCTGGTACCATATGGCTTTTGGAATTTCAGTAAAGTCAAAGTGAACATGACAGCTAAGCATTTTGAACTGATTCAGGACATGGAGGCAGCTACAAAAGTAAAAATAAAGAGACCCCCAAAGGATCCCTTTCCAAACTATTCAGAAAGCTCCAGGAAGGCTATTGGTGTGTTTGAATTAACTGCGAATGCATTGTGGGGGACTAATGGAGATGCCTTTTTTACAGTGCTAAGTTCATCATGTAAACATTCGCTGTGTACTTTTACTACAATTCATGTGATTTCCTAACATTTTATTTTGATTATTTTATTTTTGAGAGAAGAAAGATGAAAAAAATGACACGGGGAAAATCATTCAGAAAAAAATTAGAATAGATTTTAGGAAACTAATGAGTTATTTCAGTAATGAGTCAATGTAATATGCTAAAACTAGTTTATGTTTTAAATTCATTTGTTGGTTATATACTAATTTCAAAAGATAATATTAGGTAACTGGAGAGTGCTATGACTGGAATGTGTCCCTCAAAATTTATATGTTGGTAAATTAGTCTCAATGAAATAGTGTTGAGAGATGAGACCTTTATGAGGTGGTGGATTGAGGTTGTCACCTCAATATTGAGTTAATTGCCATGAAAAGGGCAATACTGATGAAAGGGTCTATTTCTCTCCCCAACTGCCCAAATTTTCAGTCTTGTTCTGCTCTCTGGTGCTTCAGTGTTGATGCTTACAGAGCAAGAAGTCATCACTGGTCTTTGACCTTGGGATTCTCAGCTTCTAAAACTGTAAAAATTGAGTCTGTTCATTAGCCCTACTCAGGCATTCTATTTATGAGAACGGAATGGACAAAGATGATGCTTGAAAAATTACAGACTAAGTGCAATTTTCTTTTATCTACAATTTGACTATTTGAGGAGTGTTTGCTGTATGTTTATGTGTGTGTATGTGTGTGTGTGTGTGTGTGTCAGTGTGTGTATGTGTGTGTAAAGCATGCACGTGTAGTTATAACAAAGAAAGAAAAATCCAACTTACTAATTAATCCACAAAAACATGATGGTGTGAGTGGTGGGCATATGTTACTATGTTTCCAGGTGCCACTGTTGTTTTAAGAAGGAGCTCACCATGTGCTTTGAGAGCAAACACGCCTTTCTATGTATGCCTAGACAAAATCAGTGCATCCTAATATTCTGAGTGTATCCAAAAAATCTGCATCTTGTATGTCTTCTTAACCATACATCTGTTATTCATTTTACATGTATTCCTTAAGGGCATCTCCTATTCTTTAATAACTGACTTGATATTTATAATACAATGGAAATTAAACAGACATGGTCTTTGTCTCATGGAATTAATTGTCTAATTGGGATTGGGGTAGAGCATTTATAATGGGTAGGAAATAGTCAAATATAAAAATATATTCCCTCTGATCAAAACATATGGAAATTTAGAGCATTAACGTTAAAATCTAATCCATAAAAGTTTTCCTAAGACAACACTATTGAACAATCACTAGAAAAATTAGTAAGTGTTACTCATCTCAACAAACAGAGCATTTTGAAAGGGCATAATAGGAAGAAGTAACAGTATGTTCAAAAGTTTGAAGGCAGGAGGGGATTATTTAAGGAACTGAAAGTTCCTTGGACAAGTGGTCTGGAGTAAAAGGAAGGAAGAAAAATCATATTGCAAGATACCAGAGTAATAGGCTGTAGTGGGTTTTGTCCTTAATGCTATGGGGAGTGATTGAAATATTTAACACAGGCATGATGTGATGCTGTGACAAGATCATTCAGGTACAAAAGGCTCCTGTGGATAAAGGACTGCCAGACCCGAAAGTGAATGTGCAAAAAGTAGTTAGCAGACTACTGCAATGTGCAAAGTAAAAGTGATAGTAGATAGAACTAGAGGTAGTGAAAAGGAGAAGAGCTGTGGTAACTTTGGGGAAAGATTTCAGTGACTGTGACTGAAAAATAGTAATGAAAGGGAAAAACAGTATTGGAAATGTCACAGTATTTACTTAGTTAATTCTAAGTGCCAGGTAGTGACTAGGTGGATAAGGATGTACTCTATTGGAGATCCTGCATTCAGAGAGTGTTTCAGGGGTTCTGGTGGATACTAGAAAGAAGAGGAAGCATGGCAGAAAATAAAACACACAAAACAAAAACCAAGAAGAGTAAATTATAATTGTCAAATGATAAGGAAAGTCTCTAAATAAAGACTGAAGATGTTCACTATTAGAAATGGCAAATTTCTACTGTTTAGAATGATTTATTTTGTGACTTAGTATAGAAGTAAGTGAAATGTGAAGAATTGAGGTGGAAGTGTGAGGACAGCATAAGGTGAGGACAACCACTCCACCAGTCCCATTCAGGATGGGACACAAGAGGTGTGACTGAAAACTACAGTGAATGTTTAAATTTAAAAATATGCACTAGGGGAAAGTCACTTTGTCATTAATTCCCCTCAAACTACTTTCCCTTCTTCCACTTGGAGCACACTTGTCCCATAATTCTTTCTACTTTCTGAAGCAGTTCTGAAAGTCCTCTTTGCTGAGTGTCTTTGGTGATACTGTCCAAGCCATCTCAGTGTCCTAAGCCAACTTAAAATTTTTACTATTTATCATCAGGTTGACTTGAGGAAAGGGCTAAAAGCCACACACTAACAGATCTGTGGAAAGTCCTAGATTCAATTCCCATTGTCTTAGTTACTTTTTATTCATTGTTGAGACAAAATACCTGATACCCAAAGTTGGGAAAGGAAAGGTTTATTTCTTACAGTTTTTGGAGGTTTCAGTCCATACTCAGTTGGCTCCAAGGCAGGGTGGCATGGGCCGCAGTTTATGGAGGCTGCAAACAGCAAGGTGGAAACCTGCAAGAGTGAGACACACCTTCTTGCCATTACATCACATCCTGGCTCCACCCCTAGGAGGGTGTAACACTGACACCACCAATCCAAGCACTAGACGATGAACCAATCACAAATGCACAATGCAAATACATGAGGCCTGGGGGCCACCGACATAAACCATGACAATAACTTTAACCTGGTTGGGCATTTAACTAACTTAAAGTTGGGGTTGCAGTTCTGGCAACCACTGGTTGGCCTCATTGGTAGGGTTTGAATGTGCGGACAGGGCAGCTGGGTTACAGGGGCTTTGCTCTGTAGTACAAATATATTTTCATTGCTTTTGGGGAAGAGGAGCAGTCCTTGGATTGAACTCAGGGCCCTCCTACTGAGCTACATTCCCAGTCCTTTTTTATATTTTGAAATAGAGTCTCACCAAGTTCCTTAGTAGCCCACTATGGGCTGAAATACATCTTCCTGCCTCAGCCACCCAAAATGATTTGATGATAGGTATATACCCCCATGCCTGGCTTCATTTTCATCTGTTAAACAGCTCAAGGCTACGTGATAGACAGGCTCCACTCCTTTAATTGTTCAGTTTATTAGCATCTTACTGATCCCTACTTACAGATTTAGCAAATACATCAATTTGGAGGAACTACTTAAATTTGGAATTATTTCCTTGAACCTCCTTTTTCAAAATATTGGCTCAGGAATTACGATGGCTCTCAGGAGCAAACCCTGATATTTGCCTCACTCATTGTTGTGATGTCACAAGTGCACTTCTTTGTGGCTGCTTTGCTGTATTTGTCTGATTTATTTCACTTATGAGTACGGTCTCAAGTTCCATTCATTTACCCATAGAAGCCTCAAGTTTATCCTTCTTTATGGCTGAGTAGTGCTCCACTCTATAAAGATACCACATCTATTTTTTATCCATTCTTCAGTTGATGGGCATTTGGATTGTTTCCAAGAGTTAGCTTTTACAAATTATGCTGCTGTAAATATGGGTGCATATATATATTGCTGTGACATGATGTTAGTTCTTCTGGTGAAATACCCAGAAAAAGAATAGCTGGGTCAAATGGCACCTTCAATCCTAGTTTTTTGAGGAACCTCCACACTGATTTTCACAGTGGTTGTATCAGTCTACACTCCCACCAAGAGTGGAGAAGTGTTCCTTTTTCCCACAGCCCTACTAGCATCTGTTATCGGTTGATTTCTTGATGATAGTCATTCTTTCTGGAGTAAGGTGAAATCTCAGTGTTGTTTGAATTTGCATTTTTCAACTGACCAGTGATGTTGAACATTTTTTCACATATTTATTTGTCATTTGTATTTCTTCATCTGAGAAGTGCTTTCATCTCAGATGCCTACTTTTTAGTTGAGTCTTTGAATTTGGAGGGCCTGAGTTTTTTCAACTGTTTGTATGTTCTAGATAAAAGTCCTTTGTCTGAGGGACAGTTGTCTAAATTTTTTCCAATCTGTGAGTTGTCATTTTTACTCTATGAGTGATTTCTTTTGATGTTCAGAAACTTTTTAATAAGATGAGATCTCAGTTGTTGATTCTTTGAAGTACTTCCTGTGCAGTCTGTGTTTTGTTCATGAACTCTCTGCTTACTCCTAGGTATTCAGAAGGTAGGTATTTCCACCTACTTACTATTTCAGTAGATTTAGTGTTTCTGTTTTAATATTTAGATCCTTAGTTGAGTGCATCATGATAGATATGTGTCTAATTTTAGTCCTTGACCTGTGGAAAGTCAATTTTTCCAGCACCATTTATTAAAGAAGCTGATTTTGTATGAGCAGTATCTTCTAGTTGTTCTTAGTTGTGTTATTCTTGAGTTTGGACAAATAAAAGAATTACAGTTATACCATGCTAGATGCGATTCTGTCAAAGTTATTCTCTCTAAGATCCTCAGTATTGCTATTAACATGAATAAAAGCAAAATTCTAATTAAAACATTTTCTCTTAAGGGCTTGCACAATAATCTAAACATAAACAAGAACCAGAATGTTGGGTTCAGTGTAGAGTTCTTAGTGTGTGAATTTCATGTGGCTTCTCTAGAAAGGAAAACATGTTTTCCTAATTCCACTGAATTCAGACACATTGAGAGTTGCCAGAGACTTTAGAGCAAACAACACTCCTTTTAATCTTCATTGTTTTTAACAGGGGAACTGTTATTTGCAAAAATTTTAAAGATAAATTATTAAGCCAATTTAGTACATGCTTCAGTTTTTTCTCTGAGAATTTGCTATTGAAAGCATACTGGGATACAATGAAACATCATTCCACCTGTGTGAAGTTGGTAATATAATTTTCTTGATAAAAGAAAACTTCACATGTGGTATGTTGTCAAAGTGTGTGCCTCATTTACATGTCTCTCCTTCCTGGTCCATTTTGTGGTGTCATCAGTAGGGGTACAAGGCCCCTACCTAGAGCCCTGTGGATAGAATATGTACTATGTACTAGAAGAGTCAGTATTCTGTCTTCTAAAAATCTGTATTTTCTTACCTGAAAATGAAGGATAAAGCAATTTTGCTCCTAAATGATAGCTGTGTATTTCTATATAATAACTTGGAGTATTTGGGGAGGATACCAGAAAAAAGAGTATTTTTAACTTAGCAAGTAGCATGAGAGTATTGTTTACTAAACCAGGATAAGCACATCTTTTTTCAAAATTTGAGTAATTCATCTCTTTTGTTTTCTACTGCTTTAACATTTAAGGAACGAGAATTGAACATAGAGGTGATAATATAAATTTCTTTCAAAAACTGAAATGCAGTTTCCAAAGGATAAACACCACTTTTGAATGCTTCTGGATGCATTTTTATGTTAGTGTGAAGAGTGTGGGGTTTTGAATAGTTTTGAATTTTCACAATATTCTTTTGCCCTCTTCTCTAGTTTTCCTTTCTGTTATGTGGTTCTAATAGTGGATAGAAGGCTAAGATAGGGTAGTGGGAAGCTTTAAATTCATGAGTGTAGTGCATAAAGCAATGCATTCCAGCAGTCACCGGAAGAACATACCTTACCCATCAAACCCACAAAAATGTAACAGTGACTCTCTGTTCATTTAGGCCTGTGGTCTGAGATGGACTTTTTTTCTAAACACTCTCCATTCATCTCATATGCTTTTGAATTCCTGGGCTCAAAGATTTCCCAATTTTCTACAATTGTCTTTGGGATAATAAAGCCTGTGGGACAAGCAAAGTCACAAGATTTAATTTGGCTTCACTCTGCTCATGCCCTCAACCCCATATGATTTGGCACATTGTTGCTCCCTGAGTTGTGTCCTGCCTCTTAGCTTGTGCCGGCCACCCTGGCACATACCCAGACTGGTATTGAGCATCAGTGATGAAAGATTGGATTTGTCTAATCTTACTGTGCTCATTAACATTATGAAATACTTACGCAGCTGCCAAAAAAACCCTCATATTTTATCTCAAAAGAATGCTGGAACTTTTATAAAGAAGTGCAATAAAAGGAGTATTGAACACATGAGCCCCAGTGAAAGGGTATATTTTTAGCCTACAAATTAATAACTATGAAACAGAGAGAGTTTAAAAGACATATCAGAGTTTAATCAGAGTTTAAAAGTCTCTGATTTTAGGATTTTAGGAAGTAATTCAGACACAAATGACTAGTTACAAATTGAGCATAACTTTTTGTTATGACATAGTAATAACCTTATAGTGATGAAGAAATTATTTTGATTGGTGACATAGTTTTTCTGTCATGATAGTAGTTAGTAAAGACATAATTTTTGATGGAAGAATTGGGATTAGGAAGACATATTACCCAATATAAAGAGAAACTCATAAAAAGAAAATAATTGAGAATTTTCTGTGTGTCTTATTTCTTTATTAAATAATGAACACTTCAATAAAATGCTTAACAAAAGAATGTAGAACTTGCTGTGGTACTCACTTCAGAAGCACATATACTAAAATTAGAACCTGCTGTGGAGTTATAATCTAGTATTAAATATAAATACCAAATAAATGAAAATTTATTATTATGATCAATATTATGAAAATATCTGCAAATGTTTGAGTTGATCCTTATGTGATGCACTAAAGTTGAGGAATCCATCTAATAAAAACAGAAAAATTTCAAAGTTGCATTTTTTTATATTTTTGCAGTAATCATGTCAGCTATAGTTTGCTAAACATTTATACTTTATTTTTTTAATTTTAATATTTTTATTTTTTTATAAATTTTATTTAAAGAGAAAATAAAACCAAACAATACAGAAAAAAGGGTAGCAACAATACAGAATTCTAAAGGAAAAAAAGAAAAGAACAACAAACAAAACAAAAAAAACACTAAGAAATCACTACTTGATATGTTTGTTATATACTGTCATCTTGGAAATAGTTGTTCAAGTTACAAAATTAAAACATACAAAGTAGACATTCAAACAGTGATACTGTTAACAGTTCTGCTCAACAATCTAGCAAAATCCGTAATATGGTCATCTATCTTACTCACTTAAACATACATGCAGTTATATCATTTAGAGCACTTTCTTTTCCTCTCTTTTTTACAGTAGCAATTACACATTTTGGGTTTTATTACTCCTACAGTTCTTATTTCTTTTTACATTAGAGACACAATGTGATATTTATAAATATGATTCTTAGTTATTTCACTAATGAGGATAGTTACAAGTTGTCTCCATTTCCCTATGAAGGCCTCAAAATCATCTTTCTTCATACCTGAGTAATATTCCATTGTATAAAAATACCACATCTTTTTCATCCACTCTGCAGTTGATGGGCATCTTGGTTGTTTCCAAGATTATATATTACAAATTGTGCTGCTAAAAACATGGGTGCACATATATCACAGTGATATATGTGTTTTCAGTTTTTCTGAGAAAATACCCAGGAGGGGAATAGCTGGGTTGAATGGAGCTTCCAAACTAGTCTCCTGAGAATTTTGCATATTGATTTCCGTAGTGGTTGCACCAGTCTGCACTTCCACCGACAGTGGAGCAATGTTCCTTTTTCCCCGAAGCCTTGCCAACATTTGTTATCAGTTGATTTCTTGATGGCAGCTATTCTTTCTAGTGTGAGATGATATCTCAATATTGTTTTAATTTGCATTTCTCGAATGACCAGTGATGGTGAGCATTTCTTCATGTATTTATTTGCCATTTGAATATCTTCATCTGAGAACTGTTAAAAGTAAGCCATACACATTGACACTTTACACTTAAACATGGTAGGCATCTCCAAAATAGATAATTTTAGCTGGGTATTTAGCCCAGCGGCATAAGAACCTGCCTTGCTAGTGCGCAGTTGTGAGTTTGAAGCCCGTACCAAAAAAAAAAAAAAACCCAAAATAGATTAGTTTGTACATAATTTAAAATCAATATTTTAATGAAATGGTATCAAAATTTCCCAACTACCAATATAACTTCCTGACATATCCAATCTTGCACATTATTCCCCCAAATAGTAAAGTTTTTCAGTTCTTTTTAGCAATTGTCAAATCCAAGCATTGCATTGTACTGTCATCATCTAATCTGTACTATTATTCCCTCACTCCAACTCTGCTTTTCTATGTGTACTTGTATTTGTGTGTTTGTGTGTGTGACTGTAATGTTAAAGAAAGTGAGTATATCAACTGGTATGAGAGATAGTCTACTTTTCACATATGTCCAAAAATCTCCTTATGGTGCATTTTCACTTGTTCTATTGTTTCTTGTACTTTTGTAAATATGAACTTAATTGTAATGACTGATAATATTCATTCCACAGATGATAATGTTTACTTTATATGGTGTCATTGAAAAAAGCAAAAAAAGGATAATGTAGGTTTTCTCAGTATCAGTCATTTTAAGCTTGATTTCTGGGTGAATATAGATTTGCTAAAACCATTTCAGCATGACATTAAATTTTCCTCTAGAAAAAAAGCAGAGTAAAGTATATCTGTGGAATGGTACCTCAGCTACTTGCAAAATACCTAGTTACTTATTGATCTTTAACCTAATACTGTTTGTGTTTAATGGTTATACTTGTTTACTAATTCTACTTGCAAAATTACCTTCTTTTAATCTATCACTCAACCTATTTTATCATATATATATATATCGTTATCTCTGTATAATTAATTTAAAAATTCTTCTAATGTCATTTTGGTTAATTCGAACGTTTAGAAACACAATTTTATTAGCATTTTCTGCAATTACCAATCTTCTAAAGTAATTGCTTTACTAATTCACTTGATGAAACCATTTTAAACCAGAAACTAAAGGAAAACAAACAGAACAGAGTGCTACAGACAAACAGCATTTCAGATTTCAAAATGTATAAGGATATGGTAGATTAAAGGACAAAAGAATAAACTGGAGATTAGATTGGAGAATGAGATAATGCTAGAAGAGATCAGGTCCTAAATATGACCTTCCAGCTATGATAATGATTTTAGTTTTCATTTTTCCATAATTATAAAATCATTCCAAGATTCATTATTTAAGAAATAGAATGAAATAGAAATAGAATAAATATACTTCTTAACTTTTTATATCTACAAATTTTTATTAAAGAATATCACACATAGAATAAAATATACGTACAAAAATAACAACAAAGAAAATACACTACATACATATTTAAATGGATTTTATTGTACAAATGTATTAGTGTAACCAACACCCACATCTACATCTGGAGTATTTCTTAAATCTCAAGAGGTCCCTTCATAACTTTCTCTAGTAACACCCTGTGGCGGCCAGCGTCAAGAGTGACTCCCAGGAGCTCTGTTCCCTGATACTCACATTCCGTGTAGTCTCCTTGCACAACAAATAAAGCTTTAAAAAACACAGAACTATGGGTGAGATGGCGTGTCAGCTTTGAGACCGAATCGAAGAAGACATCCGTCTTCTTTCTCACTTCTGCCTTGTTTTCTGGAGTAGACTGGCTGGGGCTGGCAAGCCATTACATCCTGAGGACTCTCGGGCAGTTATATATGGAGGTCCGCGTGATGAGACACTGAGCTCTTCTGAAACAGCATGGCCAGTTCCCCGTCATCCACACACCATCTTGAAAGCAAATCTGCTGACTCAGGCCAAGCCTTCGGTCCTCTATAATCCTGGCTGGAATGCCTGCAATCTCCTGAATGGGCACAGGGCAATGCCTAGTTCTGGCATAAAACAAATTATTTTTCTATTGTGTTCAATAGCCAAACATAAGATAGACATTTAAAAACACAAAGTGAACTGAAAGATCTCCTAAAGATAAATAAGCTTGGTTTTATCTGAGAATTTGTGCCCTATATGGGAGTCTATTCATGAAGTTATTAGAACAAACTTGATGAATATAGCATACATAAAATAGACTTCAGTATTCTGAATGGGATATTTTTAAAACGAAGTGATAAATTCTTCTTTTATGTATCTAGAAATAATTTTGGTTACCATACCCTTTACTTTAGGAGATAATGGGAAAGCAAAAACTCATCTCTTTCATTGTCACATAATGATCATTATTTGTATTAAGTTCTAAAGGATGGCATAACTTTACAGTTTTCACGCATTTTCACATAAACCTACATCGGTTTTATGAGTTACAATAATAATAATTATGCTAACTTTATTTATATTGCCTTTATTATAATTCTCTGTAACAGACAAGCAAACTCAGCTTCCAAGGATGAAGGGAAAGAAGAGACAAACAGAATTGACATTTGTTGAACATTATCTTATGCTAAGCTTAGGATCCAGAACTTTTACCTGCATCTGTGAGAGATAGAGTACATCTCTGTTAATGGTTGGAGAAACAGAAACAGGACCAAATGTCCCAGCTAGTAAAGAGGTAGTGGAAAGCACTACTAATGTTTGAAACCAAATGTCTGATTTCAAAAATGCATGTATCTAATTAGTAAAAATGACTTATATAAGTTCTTAAAGAAAATATTACTTGAATCCAGATTTTCTGTTCCAGACTGAACGCTCTACAGTGTAATACTGGTCAACCTTGATATTGTATAATCCACTATTCATTTAAACTAATTTTATAATAATATAAACTTTGATTATTCATCAAGCTTCTAGATTAATTTTCACTTTTAATGCCTCAAAGCAGTTAAATTATTAATTTTACCAGAAACATATTGCAAACCAAACTTTAATATTGCTAATTTTTAAATGTACAAGGTCTTCTCTTCCCTAAAATTTGCAGATTTTTATCGATTATATTTACAAAAATATTTTCTGATATAAGTATCTCATCCTTTAATTTCACTTCTTACAATTGATTCCAGTGTTATATTTTGAGAAATGTCTGTCTTTTTTTTGCTGGCACATAATATTGTTCCTTGTCCAGACTTACTCATTTTTTATATATCAATTAATGCTTGTCTTCTAGATTCTACAACTTGAAGATTTTGCTAAAAATGACATTTCCAAATTGACAGTTCAAAGGCTTCATGGAGTATAAATGTGGTAAGGCAATTATAAAAATATTCCCAGAATGAATATGTTACTAACACAGCATACAAAGTCTTATATCAAGTATAAAAACATTTGAAAATTTTGTAGAAATCAACAGACAGTTACTGGGGTGGTTTTCTTCCCACAATACTTTCCACAATGGAAAAAAGTCACGAACTCAAAACTTGCAGAAGAAGCTTGTGATGTGGCTAAGCAATTTCAACTCTCTTTTAAGGAAAAAAGCAGTGTAGCTAGCTTTTCAACCACAAAAGTATTTCTTCTAAGTAAAATTGAAAACAATTGATCTTTCACCATGACACTGAAATGTTCTTAATTTTAAAAACATTGCATTAGACAAATTAAGCAATATTTAGAAATGTAGGTCTCTTAGATTCATTCTCATGTCAGCATTAGCTAATAATAACTTGCTGTTTATAATTAAAAGTGGATGCCAGTGTTAGAACCATGGGCTTATTAAGTGTCTAGCAAGTTGATGGATTATGTACGTCTAGGATACTCTTTTTTCTCCTTGGTTTTATTCATGGAATTTCAGAGAGTTAAAAGTCATATATATTCAGTCTTTCAAAAAATGCAAAATCTTAATAATTTATCTGAAAACTTCTATCATTTCCTAAAATTTTGTTTGTATATGTTTTGTCTTATAAATGTCATGATACTGCAAATTAAATCCATACAGTTTGAATACAACCAACTGTATTTTTTCTGATGAGTAAAGATACTTTAACAATTTGCCTGAAGAGGGTCTTAACAACAACAACAACAGCAACAACAAAAAACCCCTTCAGGATAAAAGTGTGTAGAAAGCTAGAATCTTGGGGACAGGTCCAATTGTAGTTGACTACTTATTCAGCTCACCTTAACAAATAGTATTTTTGTTTATTGTTTTGTAATAAATTTGTGTTAATTTTAGTAGCTTATTGGTAACATGTTATCTTTATTTTTGCCCAGTGATAATTTCAGAAAGTAGGGGTCAACAATTTTAAACACTTAAAAACATACCTATACTATACAAATATTGCTGTTTAGATCTGAAACATCCCCAAACACCATGTGCTAAAAACGCTTGGTCTTCAGCTTATGATGCTGTTGGAAAGTGATGCAACATTCAGGATGGGGGCCTGATTGGAGAAATAATTCACTGGACGTGGGCCCTGGATGTGCATATTAGGATACAGCTACTTCTTACTCTCCATTTCTTGGTTAGAAAGAGCTGGCCATCACACTCTCTTCTCCCTGTAATATGCCTCACCACAGAGTCATATAATGGAGCCAAGTGGCCATCTAGAACTATAAGCCAGAATAAATTCTTTTTCCCTTAAATTGATTCCAAAGCATTTTGTCATGGTGAAGCTGACATGCTACTTAAATATATGATGTTCTTGTCGATTTATGATGAAGTCATTGCTTTTACTAGCTGAAGCCAGCGTTTTTTAGGGAAGGAACAGTCTCTATGTAGGAAAATCCCTAATAAGTTCTTCAAGAATATAATGGGAAGGAAGAATAAGAGGAGGAGATGGTTCAAGTCTGCATAAAAATACAACTGTATTTTGGGGAAAACTGAAGTACTTAGAGTCAGGATAAAGGCCAGCCTCTACATTCTTGAAACCACTGAAACTTTACTAAGAGCCATTCAACATTCTTTAAATTATCCACCATATAATGTTGGGAAGTCTCTGATCCAGTTAATAGGCCCACCAAAATCAATTATGGTCATCACCATGCCTTCTTCTCAGGGTGAATTAGTGGTATCAAAATCTGTTCCACATTTTTCACCTTGTGAATTAGTGAAACAAGCGAATGGATTGATTGTTTTGTTGGTATTTTCTGTAAGCATGACTAGTGATTATGTAAGTTGTGATGTCACACTGGAAGCCTTTCAGACCCTGTAGACACCATGTCAGGCATTACCTTCATGCAATGGCCTAACACCAATTTTGTGAATTCTGATATTTGCTTTTAGCAGTTTTTATTTGGTTTTCATTCAGGCCTCAGCTGTCCTATCAGACAGACTTGTTTAGTTTTCTTCCTTGTTCTAACATTTCTGGTGTGGGTTGAAAAAACAGCTAAAGCTGTTTTAAAATCATGTCAAGAACTAGTGAATGAGCTTTGATTTAGGTTAAGGACTATGTGAGTCTCTATCTAATTTACAGATGTTTCAGTGTGTGGTGTCTAGTTGTTTGTCCCTCTCACTCTTGGTTCATCTCAGATATATATAAGTTCTGAAGAATTAATATTAATAAGTAATTGGGAGTAAGTGTTATTTGAAGAGATTTTGGAGTAATGTGATGGCACAGAAAAAGGGGGAAAAATACCATTTACAAAAGGCTGGGGAAGGAAGAAGTCCAGGAGAAAGAAAACCATGACAATGCTTTAGATAATAGAGAACATATATTAGTAGAAATAGGTGCACCAGTATAAAATCTACATCAAACGAGAAGTATTTGCAAATTAGTCATGTGAACAAAAAGAAAGAAATGTCAATGCTGTTGTTTACCTCTGCAGATATGTACAGGCTTATTTAATGAATGTTGAGAAAATATTTCTCCTGAAAAATGACAGATTCGTGCTTAAGGATTTCATTGGAAAAGTGAATGTCAAGAAGGAGAAAAATTCAATCAAAGTGAGCAGAACAACACAACAAAGGGTCTTAAAAACAGTGTTGCATGTGGGAGAGATGGTTACTTTAAACCTTGTTAAGTGGATTGTTGGGACGTTTGGAATTGGATATGAAGGGACATTACAGAAATAAATGTGCTTAGGAATTTTGTGTTAAAATGCAGCAATTAGAATTTATAATTAAAAAATTAGTAGTTGATTAGAGCTGCATCCACAGACTATTGTTCAAGTTAGGGGAAGAGCAGGAGGGAACAGGTAAAGAGAAAAATGCCTTTTCTATTCCAGGAATATAAACTCACCGAGGGGGGGAAATTGTGTATAATCTCTATCCTAATGAATTAAGATAATAGGTATTCAATGAAACTATGTTTCCCAAGATGTAAATTATGATAACTATTTTAGAGGTAAAAGTAATTCAGAGTAAATCTGGTAGAATTTAAAGTACTGTCCTTGTGAGCTTGAAGCAGGTGAAGAAATCTCTGTGCATGTGTTTCAGTGAGCTGGGAGGCCCCGTTGTTGTGAACGTGAATACAGTGCAGGCATAGATTTCCAGAAATTTGAAGTCTACTTGAGACAAGCTTTACATTAAGTATATTTTCTATTTTTGGAAACCCCATACAACATTCTTTAAATGAAAATTTATTTCTTATACATGGAAAATTGTTATACTCAATGTTAGGTTGAATGTAAAATTAGACTGCCAAGGACATTGATATGAACTTTCATTTCTATTTTCATGATATTACCAAAGACCTTTCATCATAATGGTTTGGAGCTATAGTGTGAAAAATAGAAAATAAAAGATTAAAAAGGAGGAAAAGAAAGCAAGTGAATTTTTAAAAGAATATTACACTGATGTTATGTTCTTTTGTGATACCTTTGCCTAAATGATAAGGCTTGCTTCAGCATGGAAAGGCAAAGAATTTAATTATTTGTCTAAGAAGAATAAAAACATTAAATAGCTCATTTTTTATATAATCATAAGTTTATATTTGTTTATTGTTTTATTTTATATTCAATTACTGAGTTTCTCTAGGAGTCAAGAACTATTCTGGATTAACGTAATTCAATGAACAGAAGAGACAAGAGTTCTACATTTCAGGAAATCTCAAATAGTCCACTTTGAGCTATATTTCTTCTCCTTCAACACTTGCACAGCCATTTTAAAGATGCTCAAAATATTTCTGTACCTGAGTAACTCACCGATAAGGATACTTTTCTGAAACCAAGGTCATTTAGATGTATTCCCAAGGATTCTAATTGTCAACTCTTGCCTAACTGGTTAACAAGCTCACATTTTATGACTTTGTTATCTATCCCTCCACTGTCTTCTTTTGCCATTATCAAAGGACATTTTAATGTTATTTATTTATTTTACTATTTCAAAGTAGCTCTTTCAAACTATATACAAATGAGCTTCTTTAAAAAGGATTGTGCTCCACATAAATCTTGACCTTGACTTTCACTTCAGTTTCACATTGTATTTTATACACACTTGTACTTTTTGAAGTTTCACAAGCATGCATTGCTTTTTCTAGTCATGAAAAACAAGAAAGTTTTGGGTTACCATCTAAGGGGTTGTATCAAGCTATATCTTCAATATAGTTTCAAGATATTAAATATGATTCTTGTGAGGTATTAAAGGAATGTTAAAGATTATAGCTATTTCTTGAGCAGAGTAAAACACTAAGAAATAGCTCTTCATTTCTATTTCCTACTAAGAATACTAAATAAAGTAGAAGAATTTGAATGTAGCAATAAACTGTTTCTATCTTTTGCATGTAAATTTATCAACTCAAAAAATTATTGCAAAAGTTACTTTTAAATATAAAAGAAAGAATTTTTGACACAGTCATTGAAAAAAATGAATAGAACTTAGATGTAATTCTTCAGCCGCAGTGAAATCTTTGGAAGACAGAAGCCCAGCTTTATGACCTTGAATTTTTGAGAGGTCCTGAGTGAGAATGACCCAGCTAAGCCTCTTCCAACTTCATTCCCACAGAGAATATGGTAAGATGCACATTTCATATTTTAAGCTACTAAGTTTGCAAGTAATGTCTTATGTAGCAATAAATAAGTCAGCTTTATTTATGAAGCAAACCATAACTCTTAAACATATTTAATTCATCATATTAAAGCATGCAAATGTACTTAAAATAAGAGGAAAAAATGAATATTTTCTGATAGACTCTAACTACTATATGGGAAATAATGACTAAGAAAACAATCAAGGGCACATATATTGAAGTTTGTCTTGCACCTGATCATTGTTATCTTTAGCAGTGTTGCAAATCAATATAAAAAGTCTTCTAAGTGTGTAATTGAGGAAATTTAATCTTAGATATAACTTTGTAGCTTTTGATTAAAATATGCAATACATATTTAATCCAGGTAATGTTAAAATGGGACTCTCAGTTTCACCATTTCCAATCATTAATTTTAGTAAAATATCTTCAGAATTTAAAAACATGCATCATGAATATACGTACATATTTTATCTAAAAACAAGTGATACATATTGCTAATATTTGACCTGCTATTCTCTATTTTTAAAACTTATCTATAAATTGTGACTAAGATACACCACATTCAAAGGTGAGAATCAGGCTTTTTCTAAGCTAGCCTAACATCAATCATTTCTTTCACAACCTTTATACTGGAAAAGAAATGCAATGATAGATAATAGCTTTTCACCCATTTTCCAAGTAATTTAGCTCGGTCATTCTTCTTGATTTAATCAAGTAAGCTGGTATAGATCTTCTTCCTCTTATACAGCACATATTAAATATCTATTCCACATTCTTCCTAAAGAATTTACTTTATCCCTTATAAGACTATATTGTATGCCATTCATGGATAAATGTAGTTTTAAGAGTTCTGAAGCATTTAATCTGAGGAGTTCAGGTGGTAGCTGGAGTGAAATATTAACCTCATCAAATAAAAAAAACCACAAACTAATAAGGCGGACCTATTTTTCATGATTAGAATTGAAATGTCTAATTTGAAATCTCATCTTTCTACATGTACTAGCATTAAGTAGTAGTTTCTCTTCAGTAGTGAGGAAGAGATTAAATGCATTCTGAGGAAATTAATGACTGATGAGTCTTTCTAGTTCCTGGATCCTAGAGAGACAGGAGACTAACAATGTTGTTCTCATCAAGGTCCCTGAATATAGAAAACCAGTAGAGATCATCTCTTGGGAAACAGGTGTGCTCAGCACACTCTATCCTACAAGTGGGACAGCACAGCATATTTTACATCCAATCATTTCTAAATCTTTTCCCTGATTTTCATTATTAACTTTTTAAAATGTATACTAAGGTTTTAAATCAAAGAAACTTGTTTTATTTCCTACTAGCTATTTTAGACACATTTGTTAATGACCTTCTTCCTTAGTTTCTATGTAACAAAATGGAAGTGATTTTATCTCACATAATTTCTAAGAAATATCACTGTGATTATTTTACTTGATAAAATGAAAAATATGACCATAGAGGGAATGATACAGAATGCATGACTTTGCCATTAAAAGGAAGATGACTGAGCTGAGCAATAACATCTGAACTCTGGTGGTAATCATATCTTATTTTTGGGAGCCCATTTCCCTTCATGCAAAATAAAGCAAGTTAGTATTAACAATCAAACCCTGGATTCTCTGAGTAGATCTTAAGAGGCACCAGCTCTTCCCTGAGGGAGACATGGAGACTTATGATGATAGTGCTCCAGGATGCTCTTGGAAGGTCAAAGCCTGTTAGTAACGTGTGACTGGCTACAGCACAGATGTCACTAATCTACAATGCATTGAAATCCCAGGAGAATTCCTTAGAAAACAATGGAAAATAGTTTCTGGTAACACCAAATTATTCAATTAGGTCTCTGAGCCTATTGCTAGCTCAGATATTGCAAGGAAAAACATCCAGTCTCTGAATGTTCTCTCTAGCATCCTGCAATGGGATGAAAGCAGAGATTAGAGGCTGGTCCTATTATTGTGCCTGGAATCCGATCAACTCTCCTTTCCATTGTGTTGTGTCCTCATCTTCATGCCCCTTGTGTGTCAGTCCCAAGCACTAAAAGGTACCAGGTTGTGGCAATAACCACAATAACCTTAAGTAACATGTAAAACATATGAAACAGCTCAACAGCTAGTGCATGGTGACTACCCAGCAAATCATCCCTATACTTTAACTCTATCCTGTGCATCCACTTATTCAGAAATTTGCTTTTAAAAAGTTTCTTAATTATTTTATCTTTTGTCCTAAAATGTTTACTAGATTATAATTTTCATTTAAATATGTTGAGTGAAGCTGTGATGTTGAGAATCTTCTCAGATTGTAGATTAATGTACTGTGTGAAAAGGCCTCTCAATTTAGGCAAAATGACACTGGATGGCTGATTTAAGCCATGCTCCTTGTGTCCTGCTGTTTATGAGTAATCTGTGAGCAGGACGTGGGACTCTCTAAGCTGCCAAGTAACAACAGCAGAAGGGAGCTGGAAGCAAGATGGAATCAGTACAGGGTCAGTGAGGAGGGTGCAACCTAGACAGTGTCTGAAGTACACCACACTCTCAATATTATTTACAGAGTAATTTGCCTCCAAATATCTAATCAAGTGGAAAGTTATGATATGTCATATAGTTATCTATATAGGGACTAAAAATTTGGAGTAGAGGAAAGTGAGGATTTTCATCACTACAGATCTGTACTTGGGTATCAGAGATCTAGTGCATAATTACAGGAGTTAGGTCTCAAGAGCTGTCTAAAGACAGTGGCGTATGAGGGTTCAGATGGGTTTGCCATACATTTGTTTCACCTATGAGAATGGCAAGTAAATTGATCAATCTACTGTTCAATCAACTGAGCAGTCAACGGACTGCTCAATTGACTGTTCAATCTACTTAGCACAATGGCACTAATTACATTCTAGTATACTATTTCATCTGATTTGGACATAATTCATACTAAAAACTTTCATATGAATTTTGCCTTGGTGTTTTGGAAGTGATTTTAGCTTTGGTCTTTGAGGTTCATTGAAAATAGTCAGCATTATGATTTAAATATGACATGTCCCCAAGACTCATATTTTGAGGATATGATTGCCAATACAACAATGCTCAGAGATGAGCCTTAGAGAGGTGACCGGATCTTGGGGACACTAATCTCATCAACAGATTAATTCTTTATGAGTTCTTACCTGAATGAGCTATTAGAAGAGCCATCCACTTGTGGAAGTAGATCATTGGGAGCATGCTTAAAGCATATATATTGTTCCCAGACCTTTTTATTTCCTCTGCATATTCTCTTACTTTCTACTTCACAAGGTGAGCCGCTTTCCTCTGCCATGATGTTTCTGCCTCCCCACATGACTGAAAGCAATGGAGCCAGCTGTCTTTGGACTGGGACCCATGAAACCATGAGTCATAACAAACCCTTCTAATCCTTTAAAATGTCTATGCCAAGTATCTTGGCCCAGCAATAGAAATCATAAAAATGATTATATAATCAATATGAGAAATACATGAATACTTAATTTCAGAACAAATAATCTTAAAGGTTTAAGTTTCCTTTTTAGAACCACATAATGAAACATAACTAAATAAGTATGTTGCTGATTTTATTAAACACTTGTTCTCCCATCCAAGTACTAACCAGGCCCGACCCTGCTTAGCTTCCGAGATCAGACGAGATCGGGCATGTTCAGGGTGGTATGGCTGTAGAAAACACTTGTTCTCAAATTTGGTAAGGGGTTGAGTATTTTCATAGGTTCTATTTTTCATCTTAATCATCTTAAATTTCTCATTCCCAATTAATGCAATGTTAGATATAAGAACAACTAAAAATAATATTAAATTTAAAACTACTTCTCTGAACAAAATATTCAGTTTTACGGATTATTCTAATGCAAGAAGTATACAAATTTTTATTAAGAACATACTATATTTACTTTCCATTTGTCAAAGCACAATGTATGATCTAAATTCACTTGAGATTTTAATATTAAAGAATCTATTAATTAATAGCAGTACAATGAAATGTGTCTTTATGTGTCCTCCTGAGTCTGCAGGAAATGAAGCTCAGTTTCATATAGAGCAAGAATATTGCATTATCAGTCTTAATAATTCTAGATTTTCATGACTTTGCATCCATTTGTTCAATAGGTAAAACTAGGTGTGAGTCTTAGTGATAGATCTTACACATTATTTATTTCAGCATATTGAATTATGTATCTAAGATGCTAAACACACTTTAAACAAATTAACTACCTTGGACAAATGAAAACTTTTATCAGAGAAACTGGTCTAAGAAAGCTTCCTTTTAGGGAGCAATTTTGAACCAGTTTCAAGAATGAGCAGGAGCTTAATGGCATCTTCTGTAACCCCCACTGTTAGCATGACATCATATGTAGGCTGGCCTATCAAAAACTTGCTTAATCTGACACCAGAAGAATTGAAGATATTTTCTGATTAGGCCCAGGTGCAGGGCTTGAGCACATGTGTCCTACATCTCTTTGATTGACAGGTTATGCCTACGTCCCAGCCAGATAGCCATGACCTAATCTTCTTCAATACAGTAGAAGGAATACCCTCAGAAGACCACTCTGCTCTGGCGGCCACTCAGCATCTAAGATCTTAGCACCACTCTATTATATTGGTTAAAGCATAGGTAAGGAATAAGGTCCTAAGACAAATATATACAGATCTTGAAATCTTGAGCTATGAGGAGATTAAATAGATAATCAAGTACAAAGAATATACAGCTAGGAATTTTTTTGCTGTTTCTTTTGAAAATTATCAGAGTACAGTACTATTGTTATATTCACAAATAATGCAATAAAGAAAATGCTTTGAAGCACAATCAAGAAATTTAACCATTAGTAAAAGTGAAAATGTGTTGATTTAATTAATTAAATCTTTCTAATTAATGATTTAATTATATGAAAAATACTGACATTTTAATATCACATAAACTCTACAGTATTTTCAACAGAAGTTAAACATTCAAAGGTAACCCCATTATTGAAATAGACTTTAAGGGTATATAAAGCATATCCCTGATTGTTATCTCTGCCTCTACCCAAGGCATAAAAGATGTTAATCAGAATTCCACAGAAACCAATCCTACTTAAAGCAGGCTGTCTACTTCATGACTTGTCAGATTAAGTAAGAACCCATGTGTTGGCCCTTCACCCCCAGGAAGTCTCCCAGAAAGCAGCATCTCGGGCTGTCTCTTTGGGACCTGAAACTCTCGGACCCGTAGACTGGCCGGGGCTGCTTGGATTGAAAGTCTGTGCAGACCTGCATCTCAGCATGACTCTTTGGGACTGGAAGTCTCCCAGAAAGCAGCATCTTGGCCTGTCTCTTTGGGACCCAAAAGTCTCGGACCCAAAGAGTGGCCTAGGCTGTTTGGATCGAAAGTCTGTGCAGACCTGCATCTTGGCATGACTCTTTGGGACTGGTAGGCCCGCCCTTCATCCTCAAGGAACTGCCTGGAGATCGGCATCTGGGCTGGGTCTGTTTGAGCCCGTAGCCCTGCCCTTCACCCCCAGGAAGTCTCCCAGAAAGCAGCATCTCGGCCTGTCTCTTTGGGACCCGAAAGTCTCGGACCCACAGAGTGGCCTGGGCTGTTTCGATTGAAAGTCTGTGCAGACCTGTATCTCGGCGTGACTCTTTGGGACTGGTAGGCCCGTCTTCATCCAAAGGGAACTGCCTGGAGATCGGCATCAGGGCTGGGTCTGTTTGGGCCCATAGCCCCGCCTTCACCCCCAGGAAGTCTCCCAGAAAGAAGCATCTCAGCCTGTCTTTTTGGAATCCGAAATTCTCAGACCCGTAGTGTGGCCTGGGCTGTTTGGATTGGGAATATTGTGGAGACTGGCATCTTGGCCAGGTCTGTTTGGGACCAGGAACTTTTCAGAAACCAATATTCTGGCCTGACTCTTTGGGACCTGTAGGCCCTTCACTCGCAGGGAACCTCCTGGAGACCTGCCTGGGACAAAGCACGGTGGCCTGGCCTGCCTGAGAATCCACAGGCTCCGGGGTGGCCACACCCAGCATTCGCCTTAAAACTTAGGGAGCCAGGAGCCCACAGAGGGGAGTTAGGACCCTGTGAGGAAACCAAGAGCCTGTGAGGGAGCCACTGCCCCTCCAGGAACTGAAGGTATAACAGGTAATTTGCCACATAAGCAGAGAAAGCTTTGGAACACCGCTCAAAGTAAGGAAATATACAAAAATGACAAAAGGAAAGACCAAAAGGCAGGCTCAAAGCCCTAGCCTTCCCTAAGAAAGCTTAGAAGCTGTGTACATAGAAGAAAAAAGAAGCCATACACCTGAAATGTCTGAAATGATATCAAATGAAATAAATATGCAAATAGGGAAAGCTATTGAGAAATTCAAACCAGAAATACTTGCCCAGGTAAAAGAAGAATTGATAAAAACAGTGAAAGAAATAGTGAATGCATCTAGTGAAAACGCAGCTAAAAACTTAGAGGAACAAAGCAAACAGATAGAATCCCTCAAAGAACAATATAAGAAACAAACAGAATGCATAAAGCAGATTCAAAGAGATATACAGGAAATGAAAAATTCTATTGAAAGCTGTAAAAACCGCCTCAATGAAAGTGAAGACAGAATTTCAGACCTTGAAGATAAGATTGCAGCCAGTGAACAAGAAAGACAAGATCTTTTAAAAATAACAAAGAATCAGGAAATAACAATTCAACACCTGCAAGATGATGCAAAGAAAAACAACATAAGATTAATAGGGATAAATGAAAAAGAAGGGGACAGCCCAAATGATATCAAGAGGATACATACAGAAGTAATAGCTGAAAACTTCCCAAACATGAGAAGAGAAACAGACATCTGGATAAGTGAAGCATAAAGAACTCCAAACAGCCATAACCAAAATAAAACTACACCCAGACACGTAATAATCACCATCCCAAAAATCCAACATAAGAATAGAATACTAAAAACTGTTCGAGAGAAAAGAGAGATCACCTATAAAGGAAAACCTATCAGAATCATGGCAGACTTCTCAACACAAACAATGAAATCAAGAAGAGCATGGAATGAAGTCTTTCAGATCCTAAAGGAAAACCACTTCCAACCCAGAATGACATACCCTGCAAAACTGTCCTTCAAAATGGATGGAGAAATAAGATACTTCCATGACAAAGAACAGCTGAAGAACTACATGAACACAAAACCAAACCTACAAAGAATACTGAAAGACATTCTAGATACACACGGGAGAAAACCACCAAGCAAGGCAGACAATTAAACAGAATGGAAAGCTAAAGACACAACAGCAGAAAGATAACATGTCAACAATAAACCAATATATAACAGTTACAACCATTAATGTAAATGGCCTCAACTCACCAATCAAAAG
>PVJX010027027.1:0-25252 GCA_004027295.1 Dolichotis patagonum | reverse complement strand
CAGCTATAAAGAATGATCACATCGAGATATTTATAAATAAATGGACACGACTTGAGACCATTCTCTTAAGTGAAATAAACCAAACTCACAAGGGTAAATACCATATAATCTCCCTAATATGAGATTTGATAAGAGTATATAAGACTTTATGGTAAGCATGAGGTCCCATCTCATAGCTTCGAAGTCTTTCAAAGTTTTATATCATCAGTTGGAATGGTGTTATCCTGTTTTGTTTGACTATATCATACGTGATGATATGAACAGCTGTTTTGAAGAAAACATTATGACAGCTATTTCTGATTTAATATTATCCTTCTTAGAAGTCCTACCATGCTTTTTTTTTGTTCTATTACCATTGGTTCTGTCTACCACATTGTGTCTCATTGGAATTTGAATATGTGTGATAGTTCAAACAAATTTTTTTCTTTTTTATCAAAAATGAGATATTATAATACCCATTGATCATTTTCTGTTATTCGGCTCAGAAAGCCTTGGAATTCTTTCACTATATGCATGGCTTTATACTATTGTGTTATGTTTGATATTATTGTAATTGAAACTACGCTCAACTATAGCAGAGTAAGCGATATGGCGTTAGATACTGTTGATGTCCAGTTGACTTAATGTAAAGTACTGTGTTGCCTATGTTGTCCTCTTCTGATCTGCTCTGTACTGCCCCCTTTTGTTTTATTCTCTTTTAAATAAAAAATAATAATAATAATAATTAAAAAAAAAAGAATCAGACTGGCAATCAGGTAAAGCCTACCTGATTCATAAGGTAAAAAATATAGAACTATAAATAAAGCTAATTATATTTCAATTTGTATGTTTGGTTATTAAATAGATAGGGGCTATACACATGTAGAGTGTGTTTTCTTAATGTATTAAATACAAAGAACTAGTGGAAGGTGGCGTTACTAAAAGTTCAAAGTAGTGATGGGCATAAATTACATGCTGAGTAACTATTGGGAACTGTAATATGATATGCAAATGGCTGAAAATTCTAGTAGTAAGGATGTCATGGGTTGTGGTAATGCTACAAAGATCAGTTTGTTAGCCGCGGCCACCCCAGGGCGGGGAAACAAGAAGCAAGAGTGTTTCCTGAGATCCACGCCATGTTGGAACTTAGGGCACTGAGCCAACCAGCAACCAGCCTGCTGCCTACTGGGGTGCGGGCTTAGAATCAAACATACCACATCCCCCCCCCCGCCCCGTTAACAATTGGGATCCAGGGATCTGGGTATCTCTTAGGAGGTGACCATATTTGGTACAGCAAGTCGAGGGAGTTTCCTTCTACTATCTCTGAAGGCAGATATTTTTATCGCCGTTTTGCTTTGTCCTGATTAACGGGGTTGCTCTATTCAATACTCTGTGCTGATGTGTTCTATAATGTTGTGTATTTCTTTGATTTTGCTGTACCTAATAGAAGAGCAACTATTGTGAAGACGAGATATACAATGTTGCCTGTTACTGTTGTCCTGGTGACCTGCTGTGATGTTCTGTGCCAATCTCACTATACTGTCTCAATTGGTTTTATTCTATCCTTTTTTTTCTGTTTGCAGCCTCACTGTGTGTTCACTTTGTATGCCTTAATTTTGTAACATGAACAGGACAGTAGTGGTTTGTCAACTAGTGATTTATGGTTTTTTTTGAGGTTTTGTATTGTTTCTAACCTTTTTTCTGTATTGCTTTTTTTTCTCTTTAAATAAAATTTAAAAAAAAAAAAACCTCTAACCATACGGCACATGAAACAGTGAAAAATGAATTCTTTCTAAGATCAAGACAGCATGAAGACATTCACTCTCGCTGTTGTATTACAACATTATACTGAAGAGGAAAGGACAGCCAGATTGAAAAGGGAGCAGTCTGTCTGTGTCCCCGGATGGTAAGAAGCCACTGCATTGGAAGCATGGCTCAGCCGTACAGCACTTGTGTAGCACCAAGGGGAACCTGGGTTTGCTCCCTAGCACTGCAAAAGGAGGAGGAGGAGGAGGAGGAGGAGGGGAAGGAGGAGGAGGAGCAGGAGACGACATCCAATGGAAACTATGAAACAGCTATTAGAATTAATAACTCTTGGCTAGCTACCCAATACAATAGAAAAATCAATAGGATTTCTATGTTCTATTGCAACATTTCAATTCACACCCAGGATTTTGTTTTTATTCAAATAGAGCAAAGCCAACAGATAAGAGGACTGCCATTGGAAGCTAACACTTGCCCGGCAGAGGGCGCACTCGGGACGCACCAGGCTGGCCAGGAGACAGGGTAGTGCCGGCAAAGCACGGGCCGGACTCTTTATTGTGGGTTTTGCAGAAAGGTGGGGCAAGGCAGGCAGGCAAGCTCTGAACAGAGCTAGGAGCAGTGGTCTAATTTTGGCAGGCTCTGGGAGAGGGCGGTGGCTCTCCCTTGTCTGGTACTTGACCCTGGGGTGGCCCTGACTGCAGGGGTTCGATAACGAGGCAGACAAAGGGAATGACCCTGGGCACCCCGGCTCAAGGGCATGCTTACCAGCACGATGTTTGTGATCCTTGGGAAGTGGCCGACCCTGGGAAGGGCAGTCACTCCCCAGTCTACAAGGTGGAAGATGTCAACGTATCATAAAACATAGAAAATGAAAAACATGATTAATACAAATAAGCAACCTGAAATTGAAACAAAAATACCACAAAAATAGGAAATTTGCAGAGGAAAATCCAAGAAATGCTGTAAAAGACTTACAAGTGAAAAGGATAAAGCTTTGCTGAAAGAAATTGAAGTCTACATAGAAATAAATGAAGAGACACACTTTGTTCAAGGATTGGAAGTCAGTATTTTAAGATGTCAATTCTCCCCAAATTTATCTATTGACTCGGTATATTCCAGTCAAAATCATAACAAGCTTTTACGTAAAAACTGGAAAGCTAATTCTAAAATTCACATGAAAATTCCAATAATCTCACATATCCAAAACAAGAACACAGTTGATTAGCTAATATAACATAATTTCAAGATTTAATGTATAGGTATAGTAACTAAGATACTGTGACAATGAAAATAAACAGATCAATAAGAACAGAAAAGTGCAAGAAATAGATTCATTTATATATGAACAAAGTTGTAAAGATAATTCATTAAAGAAAGGGTAGTCTTGACAACAAATTATGCTGGAATGACAGGATATCTATTTTTAAAAAAAGAAAAAACTGGGGCTGGGGATTTAGCTCAGTGGCTTAAGTGCTTGCCTGGTAAGCGCAAGGTCGTGAGTTCAATCCCCAGTACCAAAAAAAAAAAATAAATAAATAAATCCTCACCATGAACCATAGACAAAAGCTAAGTCAAAATGGTATCTTTTACTTAAGCAGAAAACCTGAAGCTGTAAAACTGCTAGAAGAAAACATGGGAGAACAATCTTTGAGACTTTAGATTTTAGACAATATTTTAGATTAGACACAAAAGTCTTAGAAGCAGCCCATATGTCACCAACAGATGAATGAATACAGAAGGTGTGTCATTTACACACAATGAAATATTACTCTGCCAAATAGATAAACTTGAGTCATCTGAAGGAAAATGAATGCACCTTGAGGCCATAATGCTAAGTGAAACAATCCAGGCACACAAGCTTATCACATGGTTTCTTTTATATAAGAAACTCAATGCATAAATAAAGAACAAAGGGGGCCAGGGATTTAGCTCAGTGGCTTAAGCGCCTGCCTGGCAAGCGTGAGGTCGTGAGTTTGATCCCCGGTACAAAAAAAAAAAACAAAAAATAAAAAAATAAAAGATAGATAACAGGAAGTAAGGCGACAGACCTTTCTCAAAGGGGACAGGGCTCAAGAGATGGAGGAGGGAAAGAGGATTAAAAAAAGGAGTTAAGAAGTGCTATGTGTATGCATCAGCTCCACACCAAGAATAGAAACATATATATCGCAAACATAAAGACAAAAAGAAAGAAAAGTATGAAAGGGGGGAAATAGTCTGTAAAAGAACAAACCAATAAATTGGGCCCCTCCAAAATTTAAATTGCTCTTTGAAAGACACTGGGGTTTTTTGTGTTTGTTTTTTTGTTTTTGGTGTCGGACCTCTCGCTGGCCAGACAGGTGCTTCTATTGCTGAGCTATGTCCCCGGCTTGGAAGACGCTATTGAAGAGAATGAAAAGATAAATCACAGACTGAAAGGAAATATTTCTAAACTGCGTATCTGATAAAAGAATTAACTACAGAACACATAGAAGCATGTATATCTGTATCTGTATATCACACAGTGATATACAGATATATATACACTGTGTGTATAACACACAGTGGACAGGACAATCCACTTAAAACATCTAGGCAGATGCTCAGCCCAAAAAGACAAACAGAGGGGAAATAAGCACATGAAAAACTGCTCCACACAAGTCACTAACCCTAAGGGAAATGAAAGTTGAAACCACAGGAAGATGCCACTTCACACCTACCCAAAGGCTACAATTAGGGAGGGACCAAGGATGCCAAGCAGGAGCTCACACACACAGCAGGTGGGAGGTGAAACCACAGGTAAAGCCCTTTAGAAAACAGTTTGACTGTTTTTAAAAACTTTAAATCACACCTATATCTGATCCAGCCCTTCTACAAGTAGGTAAATACCCCAGAGAAAGGAAACTGTAAGCTATTGCAAAGACCTGTACAAGGGTGTTCCCAGCAGCTGTAACAGACCCAAAGCAGTAACGAGCCACATGTCCATCAACAGGTGCGTAAATAAATATAAAATAAACACACCGTGGAACATCACACACCGGACCATGACGTAGCAACAAAATGAACAGACTACGCATACATACAGCACAGCTGGGTCTCAAAACAATTACGCTGAGTGAAAGACTCGGGACAAAGAGCACTGATGATTTATGGTTCATCAGTATAAATTTTTTTGGGGGGTGGGGGGTACTAGGGATCAAACTCACGACCTCACGCTTGCCAGGCAGGCGCTTTTGCAGCTGAGCACTGATGTAAATTTCTTAAAAAGTGCAAATTAATCTGTGGCTGTGTTGGGGAAAGGGTTTGTAGACAGGAAAAAAATATATATAAAATAAGGGCCTCATTAGGCTTTCTGGCAACTAGAAAGAGTTAAAACTTTAATGGAGAAAGCAATTAAGACAAGAGGGGACAACAGGCAGTGCACAGGGGCAGCCAGGTGCTAGAAACCACGGTAGTCGCTCTGACCCACCTCTGATCAAATGGAAAGGAGAGGGGGCGGCCACTTAAAAGAAAACTCTTATTTAGTATATAAAAACATATATGTGTGTGTACACGTGCACATATAAACATTTGTATTCATATAAACACAGGCACATATATATGCATTCCCACTCTAGGTCACTGTATACACACACACCTCCTCTACCTAACCGCTCGGTAACCTTGATGTAAGGTTTCACCTAACAAGCCCCAAATCCCAGATACAAGGCCTGACAGGGCAAGAGAAAACCAAATGAAGGCCACCTAAGAGCGTGCACATAGATAAGGGTGTGGAGTTAGGGTCTCGGGCCGAGTCCACCTGTGACACCAGGGGCCAATCAGGTTACGGCAGGTTCCAGGGAGTGGAAGGGCTCTGGTACCCAATAACAGCAGCCGGGAGCAAAGGGCTGTGCGGCCCTCCCCCTTCCAGAGCCCTGCCCTGGGTGGCCTTGTCTTCTCCTTCTCCCCCTTTTTCAGTACGGTGTGTTCCTGCCCTTCAGCTTTGTGTCTTTAGTTCATTATCAGTACTGAATGCACCGCCCCAGCTGGCACGCCCTGGCCCTGGGACGTGACAGATGCTGAGAATGGAGGAAAGCAGCCTTAGGGAAGGAGGCAGGATAACAAGACCCAGGCGGGTAGGACAGATCAAAGAATCAAGCACTCCGTTCCCGCCAGGAACTAACAGAATTAGTAGCACAATTATCTTAGCTATCTTGTGTGTGTGTGTGTGTGTGTGTGTGTGTGTGTGTGTGTGTGTGTATTTCCCTTCCTTATCTTGTAACCTGCAACTATTTTGAAGATAATATACATTTTAGTGACCACTGTTAATTTCATATCACCTTGTTTTGAAATTCTGTATCATTTTCATTGTTTTATTTTTGCTTTGTTTTCTTTTAATCTCTTTAAAATAAAAAAATAAAAATAAAAATAAAAAGAATGCCAGGAAACCTTTGGGGTAAAAAGTTCATTACATTCATAATGGTAATGGCTTCAGGAATGTGTAAAAAACAACACAGATCACATTTTATACCTTAAATATGTAGTTTACTGTATGTCAGTTATACATTGATAAATCCAGGATTTTATTGGCTTTAGTTTTGTTTTGATTTGGTTTGGTTTTGAGACAGTCTCACTACATAGTTTAGGTTGGCCTCAAACTCAGAATAATCCTCTTGCCTTAGCCTCCAGAGTACTGGGGATCATAGAGATGCACCATCCCATCCATCAGGATAAACCTATTTTTAAAATCATATGAGGGCTGGAGATTTAGCTCACCAGCATAAGCACCTGACTGGCAAGCATGAGGTTGTAAGTTTGATCCCTGGTACCAAAAAATAAATAAATAAAATAAGATCATATACATTCTGCTTGAGCTGGAGAATAAATACATAAAATAATAAAATTCTCAGTTTAAAAAGTTTATAAATACACAGTTATCACTTTGTAAACTTACACATCATCTATTTTTGTTACACCACCTCTTATAAATGAACTCCGTTTTTCTGTTTGGTTGGCTTTACTTAGCATTACAAAGTGTAAGAATGACCAGGGGAGTTCAAAAAACAATTGCTATGTTTGTAAACAAAAATGCTATAAACTATCAAATTATTATTCTTTCATTCAATGTTTCTGGTCAGTTACTACCACAGAATACTGAGTCAAGGAAAACTATTTTTTTTTTGAACTGGGACTAGAACGTAGGACCTTGTGTTTGCCAGGCAAGTGCCATGCCACTGAGTTATATCCCCGGCTTGGAAAATATTTTTTAAAAGCACAAGAGCACCACAAAATTCCCATAATTAGGGCTGGGGATTTAGCTCAGTGGCTTAGGTGCCTGCCTGGCAAGTGCGAGGTCGTGAGTTCGATCCCCAGTACCAAAAAAAAAAAAAAAAAAAAATCCCATAATTCACATACTGTCAGAATCAGTTCTACTTTGCTCATTTCTGTTTACTGTTCCACGCCCTGTGCACAGGCCTGTCCCAGGACTTAAAACACTTTATCATACTTACTAGCTTCTATGTTCATTTCATATAATTGCTCTTATCTCTTTCAGGCAGAAGCCAGGTTTGATTAATTTCTGTATTATCAGTTATCAGTAGAGTAGCTGGCATGTACATGATCTTAAAGCTCCAGAAAGGGATACGGAGGTAGAACTAAATAAGTAACAAGGGAACCATTGACTATGGACGTGAGGATAGCAATTTGACTCTAATAAACCTATAAATTCGAAACAGTCCATTTTTAAAAAATCCTGCGAAACTGGTAAAAACTGTAAAGTCTGTGGTCTAGTTACCAGTGCAGCACCAATGTCGCCATCCTACATTTTTATATCACACTGCATATATATGAGACATATATATGAGGCATATATAAGTATCGGTCAGCTTTCCTTTTGCTGAGACACAGTACGTACAAGAGGAAAGCTTTTATTTGGCTCGTGGCTCCAGAGGAGTCAGTCCATGGTCGCTGGCATCAGGGCAGGAACATCGTGGCACAGGGGCATGAGGGAGTAGTAAAACTGCTCAGTTCATGGCGCCAGGCAGCACAGCAGGAGCACAGCGCCTGGGGGGAGGACCCCAAAGCCACACCTCCTTGACTCCCCGGGACACACACTAGGTGGCTCCCATGCCAGTGAGGCTGACAAGTGAGCTGAACGTCACAGGCCTCATCCCTAGGGAAAGCTGGTGGAAGGACTGAGAAACCTTATGACTTCCTATGAGACTGTATTTACTTTGAAATAAAACTGTCTTCATTTATTTGTTATTCATTTTAGTGCTAAGGATCAAACCCAGGGTCCGGGGCATGCTATGCATGTGCTCTACCATTGAGCTATGCCCCTAGCTGGAAATAAAGTTTTTTTCAAATCATAGGAATACAGCAAGTTTTCAGATATTGCCAGGAAACATAGAGGCTCAACCACAGCTGCCAATTTTTTTTTAAAAGAGGGGAAAATGCATAACTAGCACTACAAGTCCACCCTACTCCTCCTAGTACTAGGGATTAAACCCAGGGCCTTCATACTGTCACATCCGCAGCCTTTATTCATTTCTTATTTGCAGACAGGGTCTCATTCAGTCCCTATACTGCCCAGGCTAGGCTTGAACTTGCAATCCCCTGCCTCAGCCTCCAGGACTGCTGCCATTACAGACATGCACCACCACTCCCAGCTTGCTACGGGATATTTAAGTCTTATTACAAAACCACTGAACAAAAAGATTTACAACCCAAGTGATTAGGACACAGAGCTGAGAAACAGACCTGTACACATATACGACAACTTCTTATGGGGCAAACTGGCCGCAGATGGGTTGTTAGATGACAATATTAAAACAATCGCCTTATTAAATGGGGAAGAAAAGTTGAGTTCTTATCATACCGGAAACAAAAGCAGAACCCAAACAAATCAAAAGTGAAGGGTAAAATAAAATGTAGAAGAATATCCTGGTGAATTTGGGAGAGGGAAGGAGTTCTTCTTTTGCCCCCCAAACACTGGGAATTGAACCCAGGAAACACACATATCACTGAGTAAAAACATGAATTTTCCATTAAAATCAAGAACTTTAACTCACTAACAGGAACACTAGAGTTAACAGATGAGCGTTAGACTCGGAACAGATATTCACAATGAACATCTTAGTGGAGGATCAGTACCTGCTGAATACACAAGGAACCGGTACAAAGCAATACACCCAATTCTAAAAATTGACCTACAGAAATCACGTAAATCACAGAAAAGGAGAAAAATGCAAAAACCTCAGTGGCTAACAAATATAAAAAGACATACACTCAACACTACTGTACCTATTTAGTGAAATGCGAATTAAAACAGAGCACTATCATTTTTTTTTTGGTAGTGGGAATCGAACTCAGGACTTGGTGGGTGCCAGGCAGGCGCTGTGCCACTGAGCTGTATCCCCAGGCCTACAATCTTCAGACTGGCAAAAATTCTGAAGACAAATAATACCAAAGGTCAGTGAGAGCATGAGGAATTGGGGCTCTCTCCGCACCCACACGAAGGTAAACTGAAACAGTCACTTTGGGAAGCACGGTGGCCCCGGGCCTGGGCAGTGAGACCGGCACCTCCTGCGTGGCAAAACCCACCCCGGCACAACCTCAGAAGCCTTGTAGGGCTGTGATGGGACACAGACTGTCAGAGCTGCTGGTGACAGCAGGGAGTGGAGGGCTGTCTAAAAGGTCTAGTAAGTAAAATAAGTATTTGGAAATTCTATACTAGAATACAAGTGGGTGTACATACAAAAATATGAGGAGGTCCTGAAAAAGGGTACTGAGTTAAAATGTCGGGAAACAGAATGGGATCTGCAGCACACTCTAATCGGACAAATCCGCCTCACACGGCACGGGTGCACACGGTCACACACAACGGCGAGGATTGTTCACAGCAGCCGTGTTAACCGTTAACACGGCTGCTGGAAGGAATTGTGGGCAAGGTAAGGAATGGTGGTAAAAAATAAGGAGAAAAAAGAATACGTTAAAAAAAACAGGAAAATGTTTACTGAATCAATCTTGAAAATGGGGAATCATCAACTAAATTAGATTATCTCAATTTTCTACATCAGAGGTCCATAAAAAGAAAAAAAAACAGTGTAATTATAAGACTTGCTATAACCTTGGGTACTGAGAGGGTAAAACGAAACGATGTAATGTATACCAAAGCATTCTGTGGAATAAGGAACCATGCTTCAGTGTACGTTGCTACTTTATTCCTGGGGGCTGGGAGGGGAGTGTGCCCAGGGCACCGGCCTGGTCGGAGGAGCCATACCCAATGCCTTTCTCCCTCCCACTCCATCACAACCCAGCAGCAGGGCGTGCAGCGCAGTCTTCACCCTACATCCCGAATCCGCCTGCCTGGGAACACACCAGGCCTTCACTCTGCCCCCGGCATCTGGGACTGAACCACTCCACAGTCCCTGACTGGGCCGCCGCTTCCGTCCTTGCCGCTCTCCAAGCCCTGTTCTGCCAGCAGCCAGATTCACCTTCTAAGCAGTCTACTAGTTCCTATTTCCCTACTCCAAGAGTCTCCATGAAACGCACTACGTGGTCTACCAGGTCCTGGGTGATGGGTCTCTGCCTAGCCTTCCACGCACCGCCACCTCCTCAGCCTCCCCCACCCCGGCACTGCAGCCACTCTCCTGTGGCCCTCTGGGACGATGAGGCTTGCCTGTGTCCGTCTGGCTGTCTGGGAGCCGCTTGGGCTGTGTCTGGTGGGTCACTGAGGGATGACCTCGGGTGCTACGTATCTGGTCCCTTGCTACGGCACTGCTCCCCGCCTCTGCTTCCAGGCCACCATGAAATAAGGTGTACCTCACCCCCCCATGCTACCACGCTGTTCCTGCCTTGGAACAGCCAAGCACGAATCAAATCTCTCGAAAGCCATAAGCCAAGTTAAACCTCTTCCCTTTTCAACTCTGGGTGTCTGGGGTTGTGTCTTAGCCTCAGGAAACTGACTAGTCCAGAAAATTGGTACCAGAGGAGTAGGGCCATTGCTGGGACTATATCTCACCGCCGGGTTTTCAAGCTTTTGGGACTAGGTTGCGGGTTAAAGTACTGTAAGCCAGGGCTGGGGATTTAGCTCAGTGGCCTAAGTGCCTGCCTGGCAAGAGCGAGGTCATGAGTTTGATCCCTGATATTACTACTAATACTACTACTAATAATAAATAAATAAAATAAAATACTGTTAGCCAAGCCTGACGGTTAGTTCTGGTGGGCACACCGAAGACCAGAATGCTGATAACCATGCAGACAGTAACGCCAGGTTCAGGAGGTTTCAGTTAGGAACCACTGGCAATTGGACTAGAGGACATGTGTGCTAGTCTGGGGGGGAAAAGGTCTACATTTTGCCCATGTCTGAGGCTTTCTCAGATACTAAGATGAAGGGCAAAAGGTCTACTGGCAGAGGACATTTCAATGTAGTTTAACCTTCAGGCTTTGATGTGGGTTTTGCTGACTGATTTTAGACTTTTTGGTTTTTTGGGGGTTTTTTGGTACCGAGGATCAAACTCACGACCTCGTGCTTGCAAGACAGGTGCTTATGCGCTGAGCTACATCCCCAGCCCTAGTCATTTTTTTTAATCAAAAAGAAAACATCAATTTAAAGAAAAAACCACTAGACACTGTCTGCAAGAATGCCAGAGCAAACCAGCTCCTGAACAACAGCTCGGCACCTTGGGGAACTTATTTAGTGGAAAGCTGAGAGAAAAACAAAAATGCTACTTAGCTTAACATGCTGTAAGGTTTTTGCAAATCAACCCACTCCATGGGTGAGTAAACCCCCTGGCTATTTCCCAGCATCCATGTGTGTGCAGCTTTGTCCTCGGAATGTGTGGTGCAGCTGAACTGCCAAATGTTGCCACACAGGTTAAATTCTCCATTTCAGCCAGCTCTTAGTGGAGGGGCAACTAGTGCAACACCAGCTCCCCAGACAAAGAGCACCGGGATATTCCGTTTTGTTGATTTGTACATCTCTTCATATGTCTCTTCATCAATTTCTATAGTGGTCACAGTTTCTTCCACATCTCCCAGTATCGTGTTTAAATGCCGATCGGAAGCGTGCCTCACAGCTCTCGGTCATTCCTCATTTACACACAGATATGCTCGTCCAGGCTGAATCAGATGAGATTCAGCGGCTCCTCTATGGCGTTGGTGGTTTGTTGTTGGTCCATGTCATCAGCCATTTCTGATTTTAGTAATTTTATAGTAAGAATCAGGTGCAAAAACCGGAGGAGGAAAAATTTGAAAAACAGTTTTGACTCAGGAGGAACCATATGAAAAGTGAGGGCGAAAGGATGTGTGGCTGGTAAAGAGATTAGTGCCATTAAAAAGCAGCCAAATACTTTGTACGGGGCCAAGAAAAAAAGATACTTGAGGGCATCTCAGGAATAAGCAAGAGCCCACACACTGCAGGAGGGCATCTCAGGAATAAGCAAGAGCCCACACACTGCAGGATCAAACATGCAAAAGCAAAAACCTTTCATCTGAGAAGAGAGTCCCCAGACCTTCTCCTCGTTGACAAAAGCCGCCTAGGGAATTGGTTCTCCAGGATTTGTTTCACTGTGTTGGCATTCAGGCACTCAAGATGCTGCTGCTACCATGTTCTCAGGGGGCCCACCTACTGTCTGTGCTGGCCATACTTTGGCTATTCCATGTGATGCTAGATTTACCAGAATGCAGAATACAAGAGTTGTGGGGACAGAGGCCTCTGCCCAGATTTCAAAGGAAGGGCTAGGAGGCCAGGCAAGAAGCCCCTCCAAGGGCAGTGCATGAAGCTGCAGGGATGAAGCCAAAGGTGCACTGGAGACTCCAGGAAGTCAGAGATGCCAGTAACACAGAATGTCTGCTGAAGAAAGTCACAGGCACTGAGCACAGCCAGTCCAAAAGAAAAGCTGTGTAGACTGCAACCAGCAAAACCATAGGAGTGGAGCTACCCAAACCCTTTGGTACTCACATGTTACCACCCTGTGCCCCAGCTACTGAATATGGAGGTATAGGACTTACTGACTACACTGCTGTCTTTCAGTTTTGTGTTGGCCTCATTCTTGCTATTCCCTTCTTCCTCCCTTTTGGAATAGGAATGTTTACCCTCTTAAGTCTTATACCTTAAGACTATGTAATTGATTTTTATATAGGATCACAGCTAAGAGTTTGCTTATAGTCACAGAAGACTTAGACACTTGAAAAATGTTGAAAGTATTGACACTTTGGGAAGGGATTCTGGTTTTGGTTTTATATACTATATCTGTGTTATATTAAGCAGAATTAGGACTTTTGTTTATTTGGAGATTAAAAATAGTTTAAGGGGATATGTTTGGGCATCTAGCTGACAAAGGGTCGGACGTGACAGTTAAACTTGATTATGTCAATTTGACTGGTCAGGATCCACCCTGGGTTTCAGGAACACACTCCTGGGTGTGGCTGGGCAGGTCGTGGAGACATGATCTTGAGCACTGCATCTGACCCCCTCACCCGCTCCCCCCAGCACTGTTCTCTTGCTCTGCTTCCTTGTCATCATGCAGTCAACAGCTCTGCTCTGCCACACCCTTCTGCCATGATGTTCCTGCCTTGGAGCCAGCCAAGCATGAACTGGATTTCCTGAACCCACAAGCCAAATTAAGCATCTCCTCCTTTATGTCGTGGGCATCACGTATGGGAAGGCTGTCTGGTACACACTCAGCTGTAGACATCAAGTGTGTCCCTGATTCAAGCTCTCTGCATTCACTGTTCTCTAAAATGCCTTCCCTCCAGATACACACATTGCTGGCTTCCTTTCTTCCTTCAGGTCTCCAATCAAATGTCATTTCCATCTTTGAAATCCTTTCTAAAGATACTGTTTCTCAGCACTCCCCACTCTTGAGTCTTCCTTTAATTCCCTTATTGTCACTTATTACCTGACATTGCTATTTCCTTATCTGTTGATGGATTTACTTAGTCCATCTCCTCCTCCAGTATATAAGCCCCTGTCTGTTTTAGTCACCATTCCACCTGCGGAGGCCAGGCAATGCTCAGAACAGCACAAAGAACTAAATATTTCTTGAGAACAACAATTAGACTCTGGCCTAATCACAATCATGCTCTTCCCACTGCACTACACTGCTCCTTAGAAAAGGATCTAAGTGTCTACAGCTTGTCACTTCTCCCATAACAAATTAAAATGCCCCTGCCTTACATACCTTCTTCTTTAGACTCTAATAAACCCCAGCGCCCAGTAAATGCTATGTAAATATGAGAAAATGAATAAATGGAGAGTAACCATTAAAGAAAGTCAACTGAAGAAGACTCAACGGTCACAGAAAGACCATGAATATGCACTCTCTGTACCAATGGCCATTCAGGGGCCAGTGTTTCTCTTATTTCCTTATGCTATAAGTCTAAGCCACAGAGGAATTTTGAAGGGGATAAAAAAGAGTTAGATGTGAGTTCAAAAAGCTAGTATAGGGCCAGAGATACAGCTCAGTGGCACCAGCACCTGCCTGGCAAGTGCAAGGTCCTGAGTCTGAGTCCTGGTGAAAAAACATAAAATAAATAAACAACAAAAAAAGCTAATATATATGTCACTATCAGAATGGAAATTTGAATACACACTTCTGAAAGAAGTACAATGAAGTAGTTATAAGATTTCAAGGTGAAAGGAATTACTTCCAGTCATGTGAAGTTATGTTTTCACACAAAAAAAGATGCGGCAGCTGAACTAGTTAAACTGAATACTGATAAATGAATAGCGAACTTGATAACCTTTAACCCCCTGAAAAACAAGAACCACATTCTATTTGTCCTGTGTCTTTAATGCCACATGAGATGTCTAGAGCATAGAGGCATTTGATAAATGTTTAACAAACAGGAGGAGCATGGAACTCCCACAAAAGGAAAAGGTCCATACAAGAAAAAGATGGCAGAAGGCAGGGCTTTCATGAGCAACAATAAATAGTGACAATTAGCTAGTAAAAACAGATCATGAAAAGAAATGGAAGAAAGGTTCATTAAAGGAATGGCAAGAAATAATGTGCCGGACGCAGCAGCACACAGTATGATCCCAGCACTCTGGGAGGCTGAGGCAGGAAGATCACAAGTCAGAACCCAGCCTGGCCAATTTAGTGACTTACCAAGACCCTAACTCAAAGGGGTGGGGGAGTGCGCTGTGGTGCAGCTCAGAGTCTTGCTGTGCAAGTGCTAGGTTTAATTCCTCATACCACAAAAAAATAAAATACAAATGGAGGAAAACAGGTTAGGACCAAAACACAGGGTGGGAGGAATGGCAGGCTAAGGGGCTGAGACTGTGTCACGCAGGCAGCGAAGGCCACTGGAAACCTTTGTGTCAGAGGCGTCTGGAGGAAATCTAGTAGGAGCCTTTTGCTTCACTGAATACAATCTACTACTCCTTCACCTAAACTCTGAACACCCTACCAGGACAGATTACTTAAAGGCATCTTCTCTGTAGGAATCACTTAATACCCAGATTCTCCTGTCTGGCAGCATTCGGGTAACCCAGGCGGTTACTTTCTCTCCTTCCTGCTAGAGTACACAGGGTCAGTGAGGCGTTGGGAAGTTTAAACACAGGTAGAAGTACAGCACAGCTTTTTGACTTTGACATTTTGACCTTACAAAGATTAAAAGTACGACATAAGAGCCAGTTAGTTCCTCTGTTCTTTCCAAAAGCAGAACTGAGTAAAGATGAATAGGTGACACTGTAATTTCCCTTAGCAGAAGCATTAAAATGATAAGCCAAAGAAGTAAGAAATGGGACATGGGGCTGGGGATTTAGCTCAGTGGCTTAAGCGCCTACCTGGCAAGCACAAGGTCGTGAGTTCGATCCCCGGCACCAAAAAAAAAAAAAAAAAAAAAAAAGAAATGGGACAAACTGACGCCCCAACTCCCATACTGAGGACTGAACCCAGGCCTTCCCGCTGAGCTACATCCCCAGACTTTGGGTTGTTTGTTTAGCGACAAGGTTTCATTAAACTGCCCAGTCCGGGCTCCAAAATCGTGATCTTCCTGCCTCAGCCTCTCTAAGTGCTGGGATTACAGGTGTGCAACACCATGCCCAGCTTAAACGGAACATTTTTGAGGGGAAAATAAAATGGTTTTGCTAACTTAAAAACTATATACTCAGTTCTTTGAATTTGCCTCCAAAGTGGTAAAGACTAAATCTTGTCCAATCACACACCTCATGAACTGTGATCGATAATCAATAGTGATTCAGGGAACATGATGCAGAAAGGAAACAAAATTTTAAATCACTGAAAATCCACCAAAAGGTGTTATGCTCCTCCAAATAAGCAGGATGATAACCAAGTGATAATTTAGAACTTCACCCAGATTTAACAGGATCCAGGCATCTCATGTGGACACCTTTCCGTTTTCTAAACCTCAAATCCTGGATGTAGGCCACTCTGAGCCACTTTGCTGGCTGGCTGACAAAGGGGCGCCACAAGCACACCAGGAAGCCTTTCCCAGGCACCCGCCGCAGGACCCGCACCACTCACCGCTTGTCGATGGCGTCGATGTTTGAATGGAGAAGCCACAACTCCTCCGTGTTGTCCTGCCGGGAGGACAGGATCAGGTGATGGCCGGTCAGGCACAGGGTCCCCTCCACGGCCGGGTAGAACGGCCGGTGCAGGACCACATTGTCCACCCGCGGGGTCTTGATCAGCTCCGCAAACTCCATTCTCCCTCCCCCTGCGGCGGGAGCCAGGCGATGGCCGGGTCCCCCAGGAGCAGGGCGGTCACAGCTGGGCGAGGTCTAGGCTGGCCGGGCACCGGGCGGGCCGCGGGGCGGAGCCCAGGGCGGGGCAGGCGGGGGTAGGGCGCGGCGAGGCCTGCGGGATCGCACTGGCCGCCGCGGGAGGCTGGGGTTGGGCCGGGCCCCCGCGTCTCGCCGGCACTCCCCGTTCACCCAGGCCCGCGACTCGGCCCCAGAGAACGGCCGAGACTGCCTCTGCAGCAGCCGCCACCGCCGCCGCCAGGGCACCAGGGCTTGGGCGGGCAAGCTGGAAGGAGAAGGAGAAGAGCACTTTATGGCCTGCTGTCCAGCCCGAGCCGCTAAGGACTCCTGGCGGAAGTAGCTGTTCGGCAACCGGAGTCTACTGTAACTGCGGGCGGAAGCCACCGAGTTGAAAACTCGGAAGTGCGAGAGGTCAGTACCGGAAGTTGGTCCTCGCCGAGGTCTTGTGGAAATACTTCCGGACATACAACCAGAGTGGAAGATTCCGTTCCTACAAGGAAAAAACTTTGCTTTGCTTTCCCGCTTTCCCGCCGCACTCATCAGTCCACGCCCGCGAAAAGGCGATCGGAAGACTTCCCTCACTAGAGAAGCAGCCTCCCAACGGGCCCCAGGGTCTGGGACTGCTGTAGCTGTGGCGATCTTCATGCATTCGCTGTGAAGAGAAATCAAGGGTCAATGGAGACAGTGACCCTGACCCAGGAAAAGCCCAGGGACATGGGCTCAATGCCACGCCTCTGTAACCTTGAACAAGGAGCAAGACTGCACCCAAATACCTGGGAAGGACAGCACAATGGGTGCAGGAGAGGGACAAGGCCTCACCCTGCGAGGACTTGCCAGAGGATCCAAGAGTGGTCGAGCTGTGCTACCCCCGGGCACCTCAGCTGTGCCAGAGCTGGACTGATAGAGTTTCTCCTTGTTTGTGCTCTATTCCCCTCTAAACCGACGTTGGTATTCTAAAATAGGAAATAGAAGGGAAATTGTTTGCAACCTGGCCAGCTTTTCTTTCATTAGCCTTTGAAACCTTTACGGAGTGGTGCCCCAGAACTGTGAGCTGACCAAAATCTCAGTGGATTCAAAGACCAAACTTCACCAGATCAGCATTCTCGTCCTTACTTTTGTCTTTGTCCTTCCTAAAATGTTCCCATCTTAAAGCAAAACCGTGTACAAGGTTGTTACCCCTGAGAGCACAGGTTAGCTTGTCTGAAGAAAAAAAAAAAATCAACAGAAAGGGAATCATGAGGGAAATCATCTGAATCGTTTTTTAAACTAGAATTTTTAAATCTTTAATGTATGTGGTTTATTATAACCATTACCAGTTGTAGAAGGGAGCATTTACTTCTAGAATGAAGAATCGGGGAAAGTTCTTTAGAGAAAGTGTCGTTTAAAAGGTGGACTTAAAAGGAAATAAAGGAGGTTTACACTCTGGACTGTGGCCAAGGTAGATACCAGTTGAATATCTACTATAAAAGGGGAATTCTTCAATGATTCCACTAGCTCCTTTTATTTTTTTCTGACAAGAGCATTCACAAAGACTATGATGCATTAATTTTAAAGTTTTTAATATTCTATAAAGCCATAAACTTTTCATTTTTGCCCACAAGAGAAAAGTGTTAGTATCTGCTGAATTGTTATAATGAAATACTAGAAACTGTTGGGTAATCACTTCTGTGAGGTGAAGCCCAAAGCATGAAAAACCCTTGAAAGCTGAAAAAAATAAAAATTAAATGATTAAAAAGTAGACGGGCGCAGAGGTGGCCAGCACTTTGTGACATAAACAGTAGGTGGCGGCGGAGTTCAACAATCGCTAGGCTTCCATTTAATCCAAAGAAGCTGCAGTCAAACGTATCCAAATTGCTGGGCGCAGAGGTCTCAAGGGTTTGGATGGTGTTTATGATGTAAAGAACTAACTCAATATCCTACAGCTGTTGTCGCTGTTATTGCCACTCTGTGAGAGAAAATGGTATTAATAATAAGTGATCAGGGACATTAGTCTATCAAATCAACTAAACTAGATTGTGTCCACTTAGTCACTTTGGGGACTGGAAACAATAGATCTGACACGAATCTCACTCTCTAGGGCTAACAGCTAATTTGGGAAGGCTCACACACCCCAAAGGGCTAGCGAAGGAAAGAAAAGCAAGTGCTAACCTTCAAAGTACAGATTTATTCTCCAGATTCTGTGTTTCCCTGCCTTGGGTAGTTTGCAGAAAATGAGGCAGGTGGTTTGATAAAAGCAAGTTGATAATTTCCAAAAGTAGCAGGATGATGTAGGATGCACTGCCTGGGTGTCCCCCTGATGAACAACTGTCCTCTGTGTGCCTCATGTTCACTGTGGGCATCTGATGACCTCACCCCAGGTGTTGATGTGGTCCTCTCTCCAGCATCTCCCAAGTACACCATTCACCAACTTCCTGATCCTAACTTCTAGTATATCTTTAATCCTTTTCATTCCTTCCATGCCCAAGGCCAAGAGTTTAGTCCAGGCCACTGCCATTTCTTACCTCTGCAACAGGAAATTTCTTATAACTGGTCAACTTTCTTCCCCTGGGGTTCCCCTTCCATCCACTCCTCTCTCTCTCTTCAGGCAGTGTCAGCATCGCAGGACTCATCTGTTCTACTCTCTCTACCTGCAGTCCCCGCTTCTCACGCCCTGTCATTTTTCATGCCAGACGCTTGCAAACAGCTTGGGGTTTCCTTCCTGAGAGTTTTTTGCAACAGCTCGAACACTGCTACTAAGAGGAAGTGTGGAAAAAGGACCAGCTTTTTTGGCATCCTCTGGGAATTTGGTTAGAAGTTCCAAAGTTATTGATCAGATCTACAATTTAACAAGATTCCTGGACGATGTGTGTGCGTGGTGACATTTGAGGAAGCAATGTTTTAAAGAATCTTCATGTTCTTTCTGGCTGGGAAATGTTCTTCTTATGCTCAATGATACAATTAGAGACCACTTTATGGTGAGAAGAAAAACTCCTGAATGCTTAGCTTGTTACTCATTAAAAGCATTTGTGTTTTTTTCTGAGGTGGCTAGGGACTTTGAAGTGGTCGTTTCTAAATACATAATAGTGGGGCCAGGGATTTAGCTCAGTGGCTTAAGCGCCTGCCTGGCAAGCATGAGGTCATGAGTTCGATCCCCGGTACCAAAAAAAACAAACAAACAAACAAACAAAAAAAATACATAATAGTGACTCTTCACTTGAGCTTCCAGATACCCAATAGATAACTAAAAGCAGAACAAGCTCTACTTTGTTATCTTAAAACTGAGTCAGACCTGTTCTTAACTCTACATATAGGATGCTAATCACTTCAGAATGTCTGTCTTAAAGCTGGCAATACAGAAATGGTTAGCCCTAAATGTTTTGTTTTGTTTTTGGTACCGGGGATCGAACTCATGACCTCACGCTTGCCAGGCAGGCACTTAAGCCACTGAGCTAAATCCCCAGCCCAGTTAGCCCTAAATGTATATGACCTATTTCACCCACCTTCAAGACTGGGACACCAGATTAAAAGACTGACAGGGATATTCAGCTACCAGTGAGCACCCGGAAGTCCCCAGCCATTGCCCTGACCTCAGCGGTGTCTCCACAAAACAGACTTCCCCAAGCAGAAAACATCTCATCAAAAACAAATTGCCCCTTAAAGCAAAAGAACTCCTCAAAGGGTTGCAAAACCAGAACTGAGGTCATGACCCACCAGACCCTGGCCCACCGCAGCTCATCCTTAAAGGGGCTAGACTGATCCTGTCTGCCAGACTGGTCCCCTCTTAGGCTCCTCCAGCTGAAATCCCTTCCTTAGCATCTCTCCCTTTCTAATGCTGCCTAAGTAAATCTGACTATGCTTCACACTGTTGTGTCCTGAAATTATTCCAGGGGGCTGGGTGAGGTCTCCATCTCTTCTTTAGGGGGACTTTGTCACACTCCATCCAGTGCCAACAACACCTTGTTCCTGGATCTGTTGGTGCCTATTCCCTTTCAGCTCTCATCTCAGGTGTCACTGACTCTGTGAAGCTGGATTTCCCCCATGACTATGGCCACCACGTTATATAGGCTCCACAGCACCGCATCATGGTAGCTCATGGCACTGAATGTTCCTGTGTTCCAGATGTTACACTAAGTGCGTGTGTTGTCTCCTGCATTCCTCCTCACACTGCTCCGAACTGATGTGAAGGGCTGAATTATGCCTCTCATTCATGTGTTGGAATCCTAACCCCTAGGAATGGTGTTTGGAGATAGCATGTTGACCTTATTTTATTTTATTGGTTTTTTTGTTGTTTAAGACAGGGTCTCACTGAAAGAGTTGTGCCCTGGAAAGCTGCGGTGGGAAGCAGGACCAAGGGTGGGACTAAACTGTAGTCACCTTTCCCAGTGGTGCAAAAATACCCCCAGTCAATAACCTGTGCATTACCTGTCCCTGCCCTAAGCACCACCCCTGTCAGGGGTTATATGAGTACCCTAACCCGCATGTGCGGGTTAGAGAAGGCCAGGCTGTCTGTGGTCGTGGACTTCTCTCCACGTCTTTGGGAATAAAGGTCTATCTCATATTTTGCTGTTTCATCGAGCCAAAAATCCTAACACTCACTATGCAGTTCAGGCTGGCCTTGAACTCACAATGTACCCCAGACTGGCCTCAAACTCACAACAATTCTCCTGCCTCTACCTCTGAAATGCTGAGATTTCAAGCATGCTCCTGGCTAGGAGATGGCATCTTTAAAGATGTAATTAAGTTCAAAGATGTCACTAGACTGTACCCAACTCCAGGTAACCAGAGTAGGAGATTAGGACACAGACGGGTGCAGAGGGAAGACCATGTAAAGACAGGGGGAGAAAGCAGCCATCCACAAGCCCAGGAGAGAGGCCACCACTGAAACCAAATCAGTGACACCTGATCTTTAACTTCCTGTCTCTAAAATTGTGAAAAAATAGACTCCTGTGTTTCACCCATCTTGCCCATGATATTTTGTTATTGTGGTCCTAGCAAACTGCAGTAAATCAACAGGCTGTTATTCTTTTCCCAGTGAGGAAACAGGCGTGGAGAGCTTAACAACTTTTCCAAGGTCACATGGCAGGAAGAGGTCGGGATCCAGACCTAGCAGCCACATGCAGACTCAGTGGTCTTCACCACTGTGGCCCATGGCCACCCCAGTCCACCACAAAGTGGACCCAAGTCCACTTTGGTTCCTCTCTGATTTTGCCACTTAATAATCAATGTTGAGAGACTTTCTGTGTCCATAGCCTCCCACTGGCAAGCTCTGTGAGGGCAAGGGCCATGCCTTGACTGTGGGATGTGCAGTGCCCACCTTAGTGCCTGTATTTATTCAGTAGATGCCCTGCACATGTGAACTTTCCATATGGCATCTTGGCCTCTCCAGCCCTGGTCTGAGTGATTTTAAATACGACTGCAGACATGGATGGTGGTGTTTTGGTGAGAGTAGAGAATTCATATCATTTCCACCTGCAGGTGTCCAAGCCGATAAGTAACCCTCCAGGGACAGTGTCACTGGTATACTCCTACGTTTGGCCAGCCGACTGCTGCTTGTCGGTATGTTAAAATGTGCTCTCACAAGGACCCCATCTGGAACCTGGAGAAGCAGAGAGCGGAGGTGCTGCTCCAGCCCCTCGAGGCTCAGAGCTGTACTTCTGAGGCCGACGCTCAGCAGTGGGGTGACACCCACAGCAGCACACCTGAGTGCACGGCCGGACTCCTGCGGCCCCACTAATTAATCAGACTCATTTCTCACAGCTTTTGTCTGTTAGGGTCCCGAACTGTTGCTGGTGGGAAGAGACTGCCTTTCTTAGTAAGCGAAGAAAAGGGTGCGGTCTCATTGACTTCACAAAAGAACAAAGTTGCAGGGACAAGAGTGCATGGAGGGGTCTGTGTTCGGATCCTGCGCCCTCACAGCCATGTGCCTAGGCCTGCTCCCAGTCTCAGCTGCTGAGCCGCTTCACCTTGGAGACCAAGCAGAACAAGATCCTGGCACCCAGGAGGAAGTGGCAACATGCAAGGAAGAGGAGCTGCTGGCACCGCTGCAAAAATCTCAGCCCAGACAGGGCTCCAAGCAACAGCTTAACACATTGATTGGTGGGTGGAGCTGGAATGGGGCGTAGGTAAGACTGAACCAGCTGGGAGTCAGTTCTCTCCTCTGCCTCTCTCTCCTCAGGACCCCTGGACCCTCTCCCTGTGGTCTCCCCAGGGCTCCCTAGTACCCCTGCTGCCCGGCAGCCTCAGGCCAGCTGGTGGCATCTGTGGCCAATGAAGATGAAGGCATCAAGCATCCCTGGGCAAAGCGGAAGCTGCGTCCTACTCCCCTGCAGAGCAGGGACCTGGGGTGCAAGCGCGGACTCCCCTGAACACAATGGCAGCTGAGGAGTCAGGAGGAAGTTGGGAGACTCCCTGCTTTGGCAAAGTGCTTTTATGCTCATGGCCTTGATACAAATGAGCTAAGAATATGCAATTACAGGTAATTGGACATAATTTAAAAAGAGACAAATCTAAAATAAAAGCCTAATAATTGAGGAGTAGAAGAATTGACGAGGTGGGTTGTAGAGGATGCTAACACAGGGATTCCAGCTGAGGTTTGCTGGGCTGTCACTGAAGGTAAATTGGGGTCAGTGTCAGGGATGGTGCCCAGGTGGCCCTCTGCCTGCTGTCCACCTCCCTGGCTTCGCATGTAGGCTTTTCTACAGGCTTCAGTGATGCCTCTGTGTGATTCTAAAGGTGGTTGATAGATTTAGTTTCAACCCTTCAATTTGTTTAATGGACCAGGACATGCCTGTCACCAGCCCCCTGGCTTTCTTCTGAGTCCTTTCCTCATCTCCTCCCTTTCTCTTGCTGAGCTGACAGTCTGAAAAGGAGGTAGGGGGCGAGGGGGAGGACAGATCTACAAGCACCACCCCCTGGAGTCGGAGGTATGGAAAAGAGGGGCAGAGCATCAAGGTGGGGGTGTCTGGTGCTCTCCGCGCAGCCAGGCAAGCACACAGGAAGCCGGGACACTCAGAGAGAACGCAGGAGACCATGCGGGAGGCACATGCGGACCCAGGCACTGTCTTTCCTCCCCAGCACAGTGACTGAGAATCTAAGCCATCAGACACAACCGCGCAGTGGAGCCTCTAGGTCTCTCCTAAGAATACAGTGCCATGGGAAAAAAAAACCCCAAAAGTGAAAAAGGCAGGAGAAGCCAGGCACGGGGGGGCATGGGCCTATTGTCCCAGCATTTGGGAAGCTGAGGCAGGAGAATCCCTGGAGCCTAGCAATTCAAGGTCAGCCTGAGCAACATAGTGAGTGAGAAATGGTCTCAAAACAGACAGACAGACAAACAAAAATTTAAAGGTCATGAAACTTGATTAAGTTTTGATCAGGGAAAAATGCTACAGAAGGCATTTGGGGGAAGTATGATACATGAACATAGATTGTCTCCTAGTGGGTGTTGATTTGCTTAGATGGGAAAGGGATGGGATACTGACAAGTTGGTTATGTGTAAAAGTGTCCTTTCTTGCTAGGGATGCCCCCTGAAATTTTTTATCTGTTTTGTTTTGTTTTGAAATTGATACCGGGGATCAAACTCATGACCAAGCACTTGCAAGGCTGGCTCTTATGCCGCTGAGCTAAATCCCCAGCCCCTACCCCATGAAATATTAAAAACAAGCCATCGCAATGTCTGTAACTTACACCCACTTGTTTCTGAATAATGTGCATGCATGTGTGTAGCATGTATATGTAGGTGCGTGTGCATGTCTTAGGTGTGACTGTACGTGTACACACATGCAGATAAAAGACAACAAAAATGGCAAGTTTCAGGGGCTGGGGTTTAGCTCAGTGGCGTAAGTGCTTGCTTGGCAAACTCGAGGTCGTGAGTTCAATTCCTGGCCAAGAAAAAGTGGCAAATTTCAGGCAATCCATTAATTTAAGTAAAAGGGTTAAAGGTATTTATTGTACTCGTCTTCATTGTATTTTTCCTTATTTTCTGAATTAAGATTTTTAAAATTAAAACAAAAAAGACATAATTTCTGACTTGCTGTAGTGTAATGGCTGGAATACATTCTGCCAGGTGACATTCAGAACTCAGCTCTGAGCAGGGTGCTGTCTGGGTGTCGCTCTGGGTCTCAGGAGGCCTGGACTGGCGATGGCATCTTCGTGTTAAAGGGACTTAGACATGGGGCGGGGCGGGGGAGCTGATCATCCTCCCTTCTGAGGATGGCTGCATCCTAGAAATCACTGAAAGACCTGGCAGCACTGACTACTTGTAGAGATCCCTTTCCTGGTCCTTGCTGTGGTCCGGGAAGTTTATATTTGTAATCCCATGGAGAAGTGATTGGACTTGCAGTGAGTTAATTCCAGTGTACCACCTCCAGTGCAATCCAAGGGGAGAATAAAGACACTAAGACATATATACAGTTGTGGGGAGCCAAGGGGTCCTAAGTCCAGCTGAGGTGGTGGTTCACTGGAACAAAGGCCACGACCCAGGGTCCAACCCAGGTTTTATTAATTCTCCATGAGAAGAGTGGCTTGGGGATGCGTGACAGTGAGAGTGGGCGAAAGCACAGGACTGCCAGGAGCTGCGCTGGGTAGGAGGCCTGAGATCACCGCTGCGGTAAGCAGAGGGCAGGACACGCAGAGTAATCTTCATAACACAAGTGGAGGTAGCGTCTGAAGGGTTACTGCTCAAGTGTAAATTACTGCATGTTATGGAGGTGGTCTAACATGGCGGAAGCCAAAGTGACGACCACTTTCCCCCTCTTTAGTCCTCATAATAACTTCCTATTTTTTCCCACGCACACAAAGAGAATTTTAATCAGTTCCTCACGCATCATCAATGCCCGCCCAAGC